>JAODTT010222072.1:0-13552 GCA_025400115.1 Pentamera pediparva
GTTTAGTTTGGTGGAAAAGGATCAGGAAGGAACAAATCCTCATGGAAGACCCCAAAGCCACAACAACCCGAAAGCGAAAAAGTACCAAATGCCTGAACTGAGAATTCGCTCACAGTTGTTGAAAAACAATTCAATACCATTCTTGAGCGCATTCACACTCTTAGATAAAACAACATAAACTGTAAGACTATTCCACTCATTGATCACTCTCTGCGAGAAGAAAGATTCACGAATATCCAACTGCAACGTTGGCCACGGAGCTTCAGGTGTTGACCCTTATAGGCAGTAACGTTGGAAAACTCATAGAAGTAGTCGAAGGAAATTTTAAAAACCTGAATCAAATTTGCCTCGGCTCAATTGTTAGGCAGAGACGCCTCAATCTTTCCTCGTATGGTAAATCACTCGGACAACTGATTATTCTAGTAGCCCTCCTCTGAACGTTTCCAATCAACTGCTCATCTTTCGAGAAGTAAGGATTCCGCACTTGGACAGAATACTCCAGGTGAGGTCTCACCAGTTGCTTGAACAGCCTGGCAACAACATCTCTGTCAAGGGAACTGAAGTGACGTTTGATCATTTCAAGAATCCAATTACCTTTCCTAGCAGCCTCGGCACACTGCTCGGAAGGTTTCGGAGACGAATAATAATGAACGCCGAAATCTTTTCCGAATTCAGGCCTACTTGCTGAATATTTTGACCATTCAACTCGAAGGAAGCGCTGCGATTGTGGAAACCAACATGAAAAACTTCGCACTCATCCATTGGACAACTGCAACATCATCATTCGAAGCGACTTCTTCATACAACTTAGCATCGTCCGCACATTGTTCAACTCTGGAATGCACATAATCCTCAAGATCGTTATTATATGCCAGAAAGAGTAATGGTCCGAGAACCGACCCTTGGAAGATACCGCTAGTGACCTTTTACCAAGAAGACGAACGCCCATCGATGACAACCCATTGTTCCCTATTATGAAGCCACTCACGAGTCCACTTTAGAACATTGTCATCGATGCCCAAACTCTCCGATTCGAGCATGAGATGCGAATGAGGCACCTTATCAAAAGCATTCTGAAAGTCCAGGGAAATTATATCAACAGCGTTGCTGTTGTCCACAGCACGAGTAACATCTCCCATAGACTCTGAGAGATTAGTCAAACACGAACGACTTTTCCTGGAACCATGCTGAGAATTCCGAATCAAAATATACTCATTGAAATAATTGACCATTTGATCCCGAATGACTCATTCCATTACCTTACCAGCTTACAGACAACACTAGTAAGACTCACAGGCCTGTAATTACAATGAAGAGACCGATTGCCTTATTTTGAAAATAGGAGAAACATTTGCTCTCCTCCAATCATCCGGAACAATACCTTCTTGCCAATAGCTGATGGAACAGACAACTGGTCAGCAAAAGTCTTCAGGAGAGAAGGGTAAACTCCGTCCGGACCAGGAGCTTCACTACTTTTTAGCATCAGCAGTTTCTCCTTTATAAAATCATGCGAACACACCATGTCACTAATACTATTAGGAGACACATCAACAACAACGTCACCAAAATTGTCCAAGTTCTCCTGAGTGAAAACTGACGGGAAATAGTTATCAGGAACCATAGACATCTCCTGACTATCGTTGAATGTGTTTCCTGAATCAGAATCGAACAATGGACCAATGCTGACCTTGAACTTCTGCTTCCCCCTAACATAAGAGAAAAACGCTCAAGGATTATCCTTTATATTAGTAGCAATCTGTCTCTCGAAATCCAGCTATAAGCACCAGAAACTAAACGCTGAACTGGATTTGCTGAACTTTGAACTCCATTAATGTCGCTTACGTTTAACGGCCAGAAAAACTTCCCTTGTCATCCAATCGAGC
The DNA here is from genome assembly GCA_025400115.1 of Pentamera pediparva. NCBI lineage: Eukaryota > Metazoa > Echinodermata > Holothuroidea > Dendrochirotida > Phyllophoridae > Pentamera > Pentamera pediparva. The sequence continues at coordinate 1,884 of JAODTT010222072.1, forward strand.
CTTTCGTTCTTATTGCGACGCTTCTCCCAAGAGAAGTAAACTTTCATTACCTCGTTAGCTTTTTCAAGGAAACCATTCCATGAGTCAACAGCATTCAAACCTTCTAACAATTCGGGCCAATTGATTCCACTCAGAAACTCAGGAATGCCATCCAAATCGACCTTCGAGAAACTATAGGAACGAGCTCTACGCTCTGTGGAATATTGACAAAACAAGATACATCGAAAGCTAAAATATCGTGATCACTTGTAACAAGCTCACCTATACTCTCAACGTTATCAACAACATCTGGATCACTGCTCAAATCTGAATCTGAAATCGGTTGCATGCAGTTGTATGGGATAGCTAATTCAAATAACAAAGGTTTTGACATACATAACACTGAAATTGAGATCACCTCTCTTGCTGAATGCCTTATGACGTGCCGAAACATCTTCAAGGCTTCCGGTATTAAGGTATATTTTCACAACTCGTTATTCTCGTCCCCCCACCCCCCATTTTGTGACCTGTCCGATAGGCCTATATCATACAGCAGCGGATTGCTTTGAATCTTACATAGGTGGAAAGAGTTTATTTCATAACACCGAAATTTCGAATTTGTTCTAAGCTAATCTCGATTTTGTGTTTCTTGTGACCTCACGAGTAGTATAGTCCATGGGCCAGGACCCCAAATTTGAGATATCGGTACCACCTGGGGTGAATAATTCTCATAGCTTTTTTCGACTTCCTACATGTCTCTAGTTCAGGATTTGATATGATAACCCTTGCTGACTGGTAGCTTTATAGTGGATATCATCTCTTCAATGTCTAGGCCAAATACCCTTCGAAAACGGCACAAACACATATTTTTGTACAATTGTTTGCTATGACACATCCTGAACCAATCACGAGCACTTGTATGAACTATTTTCAATTAACAAGGACAGTCATACTGGTATATGAAGATCAGTTTTGAAGGGATAAAGTGCATTTTCAACTGAATTTGAATGATACATGTTTGAACGAAGCATTACATTTCATGAGAAAGCAAAATCAGTCTACATTATAGTATACTATTTTTTTTATCGAAGGTTTGACTCAGTGGAGCGAACTATCTATAGGCATATTTTTTGGCTAGATTGAACCATAAGAGGTAAAGGTATTTCAATGATGAACCTGCACCACGTTCCATTTTGCTCCTTCAGCACACAGTTATTGGACTTCGTCTACATCAGAGTCAGTTTGCTCTACCTCTAACTGTAAATCTTCTTCACTTTCCTGGCTGATCCTGGCTTGTATAGTGTGTATGTGTACTCCAGTTTAATACTGGGACATGTACACTTTGGCAATTGCGTGACCGCTAACTCTTACATGTGAGCACCTGCAGGACAGCATCGGGCACAGATGAGCTGCATGGACTGAGCAGCTGATTTGACATCTTCATCAGTTGTCCAACCAGCGTCTCCTGTCGGGACAAAACATAAGTTCTGCAGACAACTCTTCCATACTGCAGCTTGAAAATTTGCCCGAGAAGCATTCATGAACAATTTGACCTTACAAGGAGGGAGCTGACAAATGACTCAACGTTATCAATACTTGTTGTCGTCTCTTGTGTCAGTAGTCATATAGACGTCGCACGTGGTCCACTGCAACTTCCGAAACAGCTCGGCAGATACCTTATGAATGTCTCTCGGCATTCATGCATGTAAACATGGCTGAATCTATGCTGAGTCTCCCTTGAGTTTCGAGGGAGAGCAACTAGATGCTGCAATATATGGTCATCCGATATTTGAATCCGAAGTGTTTTGTGTACGACAATGTGAATCTGACACAATTACTACTACATGTACTATGACCAAATGTCTACCGATTGTACACCCTCGCGTGTATGCCTACTTCATACAAGCTAGCGGTTCGGGTTAGATTGGTTCTCGAAATCCCATTGGACGAATGACTGTCGACCAGACAATCGAGGACACTGTCAACAAATACACCCAGTCACCAGGGAATACAAAAGTTCTTACTTGAAAGGTGGAGATACTTCCTCACACCTGAGTACTGCAGCCGCTACTGGAGGCAGCCAGGGGGCATGCCACATGTTGACCATTATCACTTCAATCACCCAGGCATACTGCTGCCATGAATCAGATGAGATAGAAGAGATGAAGCACAGAAGCAGAGATTCAGTCCGCTGCCTATATAGCTTGTGGAGGACAGATGGAATAATCCACCCAAACTTGAACGCTAGATTCTATCTTACATATGGGTACTGCAATCAGTACCGTAGGCATGCAGAGGGTATGTTGCATGTTGTCTATCATGACTTTGATCACAAAGACATGCTGCCGCCAAGAATCAAGAGAGGAGAGATGGAGCACAGAAGCAGAGATCCAGTCCACTGCCTGGCTGATGGAGGTCGGATGGATGAATCCTTCCAACATTGTGCCTAATATATCCGAGTACTACAGCCAGTACCGTAGACAGCCAGAGAGCACGATACATGTTGGCCACTATCACTTCAATCACCCAGACATGCTGCTGCCAAAAATCAGAATAGAAGGGATGAAGCACAGAAGTGGAAATCCAGTCCGCTGCCTTGCCGATGGTGGTCAGATGGATCAATCCCTTCAATCTTGAACATGAGGTGCTAGTCAGCTTGTCAATTGCATGTTGCGCTACTAGAACCTATCCGTGGGTTTTCTTGGAAACAGGAGAGGAGGCTTGCCAAGTTTTCAAGCAAGAACGCTTGAAAGTTCATATGGCATCTGCATAATGTCATGAGAGAATGACACAGAAAAAATGAACTCTTCCTCAGACATCAGAAAGGATTCAAATTCAGGAAACTGTTTGGCCAAATTTGTTAACGCAGGAAACAGGGAACCGTTCTCGATACATGCAAATTAGCAATCGAAATGGGGAATTTGAAAGATGATGATAGGTCCCTCCATGTAACCACAAAGGCAGCCCTGTTCCTCCAGCAGAAGAAATTCCTCAGTCATCTGCAACATTTACAGATTGGATATGCCTAATCCAGAAAGTAATGTGGAATGACAAACTCTTCACACAGCTGGCAGTAACAACCTGGACCATCGTCCATTATCAGGGTTCCCAAGGCCGTCACATTGATGTTGTCTTCGACGTTCACAAAGAGACGTCTATTACAGAATGCAGATAGAGCCAACCAGGGATACATATGAGGATCCAGCTCAAGAAAATTACACTCGGGCACAATATCTAATAGTGGATAAAGTTAATCGATCCTGTCAACTTGCAAAATCTGATCAAGTTCTCCAATCGATGGGGGTGAGAAGGACCAAGTCACACGGTGTAACTTGGGAAAAAGGCTGTTTGTGCAACTTGTGAGTAACTCCTCAAGATCAACAAGGAGCAAGAAGAGGCTGCCCATCTACGTGCTACTCTATCCACTCAATACAGCAAAATATGGCAACAATACCCCATGTTTCATGTTCCAGAAATATGAAACAAGTATTCGAACATGGTTCCTCGACATAACTAAGCTAAGCTATGTTCCGGGGAATGTTTTCTGTAGAGCGATAGTTGGCCTGTATGCTTTTGTTAGGCGGTGACACAGCCAGTGTTTTCGTCTGGTGTGGGAGCGATGGTGACAGCATTCAAGAAGATGAAGTCTGACAATATCACACAGGAGATATTCACTGACCATGGACATTCATGGAAGGTATCTGCGGAGCTGTTTCACAGGTTACACACATGCTACATGCCGCCGTATCTTGGATACCAACTGTTGTATGCAACACTCAGTGACGTTGAGCCATTTGTCAGCTCTCTCCTTGAATAGATCGCTCACGCATGCTTATAGGCGGTGACACAGCCAGTGCTTTTGCATGGGGTGTGAAGGAAGGTGACTGATGGAGCCTGACAATATCACACAGGTTGCCTCACTGACCATCATGGGCTGCTTTAATCTCTGAGGGATTCCATGTAGATTTGGAATGGCTCTGGTGGGCATGTGTATGAATCATTCCCAAGTAGCCCTGGGAATGAAGTCTGGCAGACACTGCTGGGCAAGTATCCAATGATCTTTAGGGTTTCGTTTGGGTGATGTGTCTTCTTCATCCATGGACAGACACCTTTCCATTGTAGATTACATGGACAAAACACATTCTAAATAGGTCATGTTCTCAGACAACCATGATAGCAACCTGAGCAATTATTGCTTGGTCAAAGACACAGAGGTCTTATTGCTGTAATGACTGCATGACGCGGAGGGTTAGCGAAGGGTTTGCCCCAGTACTTCATTCACCATAACATTTTGGGTGGAAGGGCAACAAATAGATGCAAAATTAGTGTGAGCTGCTATAGCAGACATGACACAATGGACTTGGTGGCACAAACCTTGATGGATGATTGGTATCAAACACTGAAATTGGCGTAGCATATCTAACATAGGACAGTACAGTGTTAGGCACTAGCACTAATGGGAGATATTTACTTTCACAAAATAACAGAGAAAGCTACCAGTCTGAAAAGGCTATCACACCTTTTTGCACTTATTTTTACCCAATAAACATTTTGGTACTACTCAGATTCATTCACCCCAGTTGGTACCGATATTTGGTCTGGCCCATGAGTATTTTTTTCTCCCTCTTCACAGTACAGTAGATGTACGAGCTGCAATTTGCGGAATTGGCGACGACTTTGATTGGAGCCGTTGCTATGTGATGCTATGTTTTGACGACGTCATGACCACGGTACTTTATACACATTAATGGCGGATATTTTTTACCTATCCACAAGCACATTATCAGTTCCGTTATAATTATTGCGGGACGATTTTCATCCGTGACGTCATGCAAACCGCATCGTCATTTATTCGCCGGGTGGGGCGAGACGATAGTGCCCCTTTGAACATATCTGATTATAAGTTGGATACCGGTGTCTAATATCCTGTTTTTCTTACCCGGGTTTCCAGTGCCAGCGTTAAAATTGATATGGATGAAGGAATGAGAGTTTCTTGTGTGTTGGGAACGTCTTTTTAGAACCTGGCAATAGACAGAAAATAAGACAAGTGAGTAAGAGAGGGTGAGGAATTTGTCGCTCAATTATATTTATTATATATATTAATATCGTCTTGCATAAGAAAACAAGAGGGAAATCCCTGGCGTTACAAGATCTCATCGGCAATCCTGCGCAATTATTGTTCATTCGATCCGTTCCACATATTCATCTGACCCAATGTTGGACCATGCACCCACCCAGTGCCCCTTGACTATCTGGCAATAACACAAAAGCCCGGGTAGGCCACCCCATCGTCCTTTCCATTTTGCCAGACAAAGTGTCTGTATATATCTTGGGCGTCTTGGCTCACAGGGCACTGGGGTGGGTTGCATGATCCAACATGGGGTAAGTATTCATATTAACGAACCACTTTCGTTTTGTGGAATCACCCATAACCTGTCACTATTGTTTCCCACTAAACTCCAGATTCAGTCAAGGGAGGTTTCTCCACATAAAGTATCCTTTGGAGTGAATATTAGTCTGTCATTCCTGTTAGAAAACCATGTTGCAAAGTAATCATGTGACTATTGCATACACCAGAATTATCTTGAAAAATGAAGAATCTTTGAAGATCACAATTTGCCTCAAAAAATTGTTTGTTGTTTTTTGCAAATTTCACACTACGATTTTTTTCAACCAATTGTTTAGCAAAACCTGTGAATTGTGACTCCCCGCCGAAATCTTCAAGTATGCAGTTTCTGTGGACTGTAAATGCTATTTGCCAAAAGGTTTCAGACCTGTCACAAAAGATTCCTATGTTGGTGCATTCTGTATATTACAGTCAGTGGATAAGTTTTGTTACTTAGGGGATATGACCCATGCAGGAGGCGGGGTGTGGGATAGCTCTGTTGCCAGAATTAGAAGTGGCTAGAGGAAGTTTAGAGAGTTGTTGCCGCTGCATACTTCTAAGGTGTTTATCTACATATGAAGGGTGGGGTTTTCGAGGCTTGCAGGGGTGTTGTGCTCTACGGTTGTAAGACATGGGCAGTGGAGGAAGAAGATCTGACTAGACTCGAGCGTAACGATATGAGAATGGTTAGATTGGTGTGTGGTGTGACTTTGAAGGATAGGAAGTGCTCTGAGGAGTTGAGAGATCGTCTGGGTCTAGCTAGTATACGCGATTATCTTAGGAGACGTAGATTGAGATGATTCGGTCATGTCGGAAAGATTGATGATGCAAATTGGGATAAGAAGTCTAGGGAAATCACAGGTGTTGGTCAGCGTGGTAGAGGTAGGCCTCGAAAGACTTGGGCTGAAGTTGTGCGTAGTGATCTTGCGGCTAAATGTACAGATCATTAACTTGTTCAGAATAGAGTAGAATGGAGGAAAGTGTATCATCAGAGTTCACCCGTCTGATCTATGCTTGCATGGATTTCTGACGATAAACTGTTTATGATGATGATGACAGTCAGGCGAAAGATAGTTTAGTGACATGCAATATATGCAAAATTAGACGATCCAATATTGCAGTATATTATAGGAGAAAGCTACCACATTCGAAGGTGTTAGGTTACCGGAGGACTTTAGGATGTGGGGCCAAGGCTGGAGGCACAATAGCGCCACCCCTCCAGGCCACTGACAGAGGGAGAGCACAGGGGCTAGGGCAAAACTAATCGGATTGTGGGAAGGTGAATGGTCATTTTTGTAATTAGACAGCTCTAGTAAATTGGATGTATGTATGAAATTTGGATATAGGCATGAAATGTTCACTCGTGCACTTTTCAATTGCATGATGCGCTGTCAATAACCCATGAGTGCAATGTGCTTTATTATCAAATGCATTGCAATCTTTGGATATCGTGACAAATGCTGAGAAATCAGCGAAATTGGATCAGAATTTGCCTATGAATCAGGGTTTCCCTCTCCAAATTCAACAATTCTTCCTAGATTTGCCTAATTTTGTGATAGAACCTGTAATTTGTGACTTCTTACCTTGTTGCAAAGTTTAAAATCAGTTGAGCATTTGCAATTCTTGAATATCATGAAAAATCAGCCGATTCGCAATTTGCCCTCCAACTTCCAGAATTTCTTATTTTTTCGCCCAAATTAATGGAAAAACATGTAATTTGTGCCTTCCTAACCTGTTGCGAATTTTGGAATCTTTCGACCATTGCAATAACCAATAATTATCCTGGAAAATGATGAAAATAATGAAATTCCCCCCTAAATTCCTATTGATGTCCGGACTGGAGGCCACAGCAAGAAACTATACCGAAGCAGACGAGCACACAAAAACATGAGGCGAACGTTTTTTACTAACCGAGATAGTTTGCCGGATAATGTTGTTGATTCTGAAAACCTTCGAACGAAGGCTAGATAATCATTGAGAAAATCCGAGCCTTGCTTATAACTTCAAAGCCAACCTAGATTCTGGCAGCAACACAGACACCTGTGAGGATCTGGGTATAGTGGCCGACAGCCAGCGCTCGGAAGAGTAAGTACCTGTAAGTAAATTCTGCATTTTTCAAACTTTCTAACTAATTCTGTGATAAACCTGTGGTTTGTGACTTCTCACTTCGTTGCAAAGCTTAGAATCAGTCGAGCCTTGCAATCATTGATATTGTGAGAAATGCCACAAGAATAACAATATGCCTAAAAATAAGGGAATTTCCCTCCAAATTATATGTTTCTTTCCAAAATTTCTAATAACTAATAATAATATCCGGTTCTTATATAGCGCTTCATCACTGTCGTACAGCGGTCTCAATGCGCTCCACTGTTGACCTTGTTGCGAAGTTTAAAATCAGTCGAGCATCACCATCCTCGAATATCATGAAAAATGTTCGAAAACAAGCAAAATTCACAATTTGCCCTCAATTTTTTTTTACCAAATTCTACATTTTCCTATTTGCTCGCACAAATTCATGAGAAAACCTATGATTAGTGCCTTTTCACTCTGCTGCGTTTGAAATCTTCGCGATCACCAATTATCATGAAAGATCTCAATTTCCCCCAGAATAAAGGAATTCCCTTCCAAAGTCTGCATTTTTCGAAACATTTCCCAACATTTTTTAGAAAATATGTAGGCCTACTCTTCATCACTCTGTAAAATTTGAATGAGTTCGGCCATTCTAAACTCGAGATATTTGTGAGAGAACATAAAAAATATCTCGAACACGCGGACGCACACACACACGCACGCACACACACAAACACACAAACACACACACACACACACACATACGAAACCACTCGCCCGACAGAAATGTTACTATAGCAACCGTTGCTATGGTGACCAGCAGCAGTCAATAGGTCTAATAGCGAACTGACTGCAATATCTCATCCAGCATTTCGGGACTGATAAGAAAAAAATCATCCCACAGTATATCGGAAATAATCCTGCATTGACTTATAAGAGTGACGATATACCGCAGCGATATCACATCGCATTGTTTTTCGTCATGACGTCACGCAAACGTCGCCGTCGTTCGCTACCAGGCGATTGCCTCTTCAAAGGACAATGCACACATAATCTTGACAATACCATCAGCAATCCAACCCACCAGGCGCATACCCATGTGATACTATGACCTATTATGTGACTGCTCATAGTTTAATCACTCTCATCAGTGATTACTGTAAACAGGGACGTGAAAATTGGTAAACCAAACAGTCTCTGAGTCTTTCATTATACCAATGCTTCTTGTGACTCTAAGTGGTTATCGACAACTGCTGCCCATGATTTTGACATCATGCAACTCTTGGTTGCTATTGATCGGAGTACTCTCTAAAATAATAAAATTTGTAATAAATCTAAACTAGGGACGTATCTAATTTTTACTTGGATTTTCATTCGAATTTGGATCGAATTAGATTGTTTGTCGGTTTGATGACTTTGACTAACTAACAACAACGAACAACTAACTCTACAAGTGAAGCGAGTATTTACCCGGGTACTAATGAGACATTCCCACTTATGACCTCCCAGGGATTATTGTTCTGCAGGGCCACGTTCGGTGTAGAAATAACACAGCACTTTAGCCCGTCTAATTTCTGAAACACGGGGTCTACCATAATTTACCGAAGCCATTCATCTACATTATAAAAGAGAGGCATCGACCTCCATTTTCTTCTACAAAGGTTTCAAATATTGAAAATCATCGTTTCATTTTCGGAACTATTTTTCCCGGTGTGTTGAGAGTTATTAGTTAACGTTGTCTGCTATTGGTTGGGGCTTGATTTAACATTGAAATTGTCAGGCAGTTGAGAGTTGAGACAGATGCTTCACTGATCATTCGTCGTCAATGTTGGACAGAGCGGGGTTAGACTGAGAATGTGGTCATTGTGATATACTGGTATCCTTCAAAGCAAACCTACGCCATTGTTAACAGTGGACATGGCGCAGTTACAACCCTTCCTCTCTGGGTTGGAAAGAGCATCACGCAACAGGATAGAGAGAGCGAAGCTTTTCCGGCTCTAGGTCTGCTTGTTCCTCCGAGTAGCAACTTTACGACTGTTATGGTGATTCAGGAATGTGCATCACTGATTAGGGCGACAGGAAGCATGGGCCATATTAGGCCATCCAAAGTAGGGACTCCCAGTGAGGAATCTACACGAACAGTAATAAAGCCGTGATATAAGAGAACCATAAAGTGGCTGTTTTATGTGTCAGCTAAAGATAGAGTGTGGCGACTGTGGCATATAAGAGGCCTATGTTGTGTGGGTGCGTCACATGGTATGTTCCGGCTGCACCTCTTCCTCCATCTGTCCATCTGGCTGTCTGGAGTTGAAACTCTGCGCAATGTCAAAATACATTTTACAAAAAGGGCAACTTACAAAGTAGAATGCATCTAGTTCGCTGATTGCCTTCACGAGATGCTCGAGATTTAGAGGTTGAATCCGTGCGTCATTGACGTCCTTCAGAACATCCCCGTCCCTGTTAGGAGAAACAGATGTTCCTTAATAATTACTTCATTCGAGAACCTAAAAATAGGGGGAAAAGGCCCTCCTGCCTGAATTTTCAATTTTTACTTGGCCTCATCGGAGTCAATCGCAACACTACTTCTAGGAGGTTCTGCTACGCTGTATGAAACTGTAACTCGGTAGTTTTATACCCGGAGGCAGCAAGCTGTTGGACTCAAGAAACCGCACGAAGTCCTTCACATTTCACCTGCGAAATCAATTTCATACACAACAATGCCCATAAAACATAGCACCGAGATATAACGTATCGTTGTGGCTATTCGTACGGATAATTCCGTACGAATAACAACAAAGATGCGACTATTCGTACGGAAAATTCCGTACGAATAACGACGAAGATGCGACTATTCGTACAGACGAAACCCGCGAACATTCAACTTCAAGTGAATAGTCACGCTACGTGCAATGCGCGCGCTGCATGGATATGCAGTATACTGTACCGCGCTGCACAGCGAAGTGCTAGCGCTAGTGCATTGATATATCTAAACTTGTTTTCGAGGAAGGGGAACTTATATTATAATATGAATATCATTCATCGCTCCAAATCGCATAATATGGACAGACTGAGAAATACAATTGTATTTCCAAATCGGAATGGGTGCTTAGCGATAGCTACAGTAGGTGTGCCTCGTTGCACCAGATTGCACCTAGGCCTAGTGCCATCTCATTCACACGGCCGATATTCTCCGTACGAATAGTGCTCAAGCCTCACGGATCTCTTATTCGTACGGATTTTTCCGTACGAATAGCGCTCACTGATCTCTTATTCGTACGGATATTTCCGTGCGAATAGCGGTTGGTAATTTCTTATTCGCACGGATTTTTCCGTACGAATAGCGCCAACGGATCTCTTATTCGTACGGATTTTTCCGTACGAATAGCGCCCACCCCCTACGTATACCCTCAGTAACCGTAATTAGGGGGCTGATGCGCACCTCTGAACAAGAATTTCTGGCTGTCTGGACAGTCTATGGGCCTACAAGACGAACATCAAATCAGGAAATATTTTACTGGAGGTGCGCTGAATTGGATTATGCTAACCGTATTACATATGGTTGCGCCCTTTTCAGGGGGTGCTACTTTCGGTGAGCTGGGAGAGGCGTTCATATATATCCAGCCCGGGATTTGCACTAACACGCCTATTCACGATGGATGTTAATTGAAAACTACGCTAACAGCCAGTCAGCACGCACATACGTACAGATGAGTTGTAAAGGCAGGAGGAATGATTTCCTTGTGAGAAGATTCATTAGCAATTTCAAAATTTACCACACGAATACAGCTATCCAGTACCACAGGTTAGACGGTCTGAATTTGTTTCATTGACAGTACTTACAAATTCGAGCGTACCTTCTCTTAAATTCATTGCACAAGTATTATATTTCTGTACTGAACAACTGCTCCTCCGTAGTGAGTCAGCTCATCTTGAAGTCAGGACAACACTGACTGTAGTGATTCCCCAACCATCTACGTAGTTACACTAGTGCAGCCTAATGGTTCTACTGTGAAGCAACGTGGGTATGCGCCATGCAAAGTAACAGGCTCTTAGCTAGCTCGTTTCTATGGGGCCGTTACACATGCTGAACATAAATTCAGTGTGTGTCACGATGAGCACAGCACCGCACTTTTGTTTTGTGTTCACCAACTGCTCTTCTAATTATATCCCCGGGACACACGGAGTGTCCGGGGATATTATGGTTTTGGGTGTGTAGCCGCCGCCGTCCCCGCCG
>JAODTT010223183.1:0-13549 GCA_025400115.1 Pentamera pediparva
AAAAGTGCAGTAGAAGGTGTCAAGGGGCCCATAAATTGCATTTATTCGCTGATAGGAAGGGTAAGGCCGTCTATGAGAGTGCACTTCCCTTGTGTCCCGGCCTCAAAACCCCCTCCAAGACAAATCTCTTGCCACTGTGTACGGGTGAAAGACAGCAAAAGTAAATTTCAGAATGCAAAAAAATCCCTGGTTTGTGAAACTGTGAACGACGATACTCACCACAAATAGCACGCCACCCCCCTGCCCGTATCGAGTACCTGGCAACTAGCACCCCCTCACAGAAACTCCGGCAACACCCTTCTCATTTTTCCAAGCGCTGAGCGTTGAGTGTCCAAGGGCCAAGTTCATAGCATGATGGCAGAATTGGTGACACAATATAGGGGCTGCTTAGGAAAAGCTCCGTAACATTTGAGTGCCAGAAGTAAAATCACTTGATGTGACTATGAAATCGTTCTCACCTTACAGCTCAAGGGTATCTCCAGGATGGACTGCATCGTGGCTTAAAATAGTCAGTGCATATATAGATCATATTCTATTGTCAAGAAGAGTTGGAACCATTCTCATCATCAATGCATTAGTTCAGTGCATGAGGGCAGAATTAGTGACACTAAATAGGGGCTGCTTAGGAAAAGCTACGTAACATGTACTGTAAATGGACCTATTTGAGTGCCAGACCTAAGTAAAATCACTTGATGTGACTATGAAATTGTTCTCACCTTACAGCTCGAAGGCATCTCCAGGATGAACTGCATCGTGGGTAAAAACAGTCACTGCATGACTGCATAGATCATTCCATTGTCAAAAAGAGTTGGAACCATCCTCATCATCAATGCAGATGTATGCAGATTTCATATTTCCAAATGTAACAGATCCTTCTGAGAGATCACGGTCGCTGATATGATCTGTCCCAAAGAGTCACACGTACAACCAGCCTCTAACTGATAGCCAGATGTAGCATTCACCATCACCAAAACTGAAAATTACTGAAGGTCGGTGGATGGGAGTGGACAATAAATTGGCTTTTGAATGCCAAATCTATGGTCCCACTGTAGTCACCATCAGTTTGGGAAACTTCTAGGAATGTCAGAATTTGCTAATCCCTGGACTTCACAGTGTTAGCTAGAAGGATGAAGCTCCAATGACCGATGATTATGAATATTCATTCACAAACATATATCAGTCTGACAGTTTCATCATTTATAAGATTCCCTCTGAATATGAGTCCCATAGCAATTAAAGACCAGATAGAACAGCATACTGCAGAACACAACAACTTGCGAGCCACAATTTAAAGTTCACAAGTTCATTCTGGAAATGATATAGACACACAAATTTGCTAAATGATTATCAGCTTCACTAATCCACAAATTTGAATTCTCCAAGTAGTATCCATACGGGTATGTTGTACATAACAAGAAAGTTCAAGATATCACTAACAAGTGACTACACACTGTTACATATTATGATAATATAGTGATGGTATGCTTGATTTCACAAATTAATGTACAGAGGATTGGTTCACAATCACAGATCATCCAAGGAGACTAAATTGTACTGCACATCTAACAATAACCGCTATAATCCAATGAAACTACTACTCAGGAACCACTACTGCAATGTTATGTAACCAGTTAATCATCTTAAATAGCAATTCCGATCCTTATACAGACAACTAGGAACCTCAGTACACAAATTGCCCTCAGTCACATTTGCGTTTCATTTTCCTGGATATTAGTTTAGTTTCTTCTGAAATATCCCACATGACAGAAGACAGTTCAGTTGTCTCAACAACTAACATTCCACATCAAGTAGCTGCTATGAAATGCTATGAACTCGCACTGCCTCTAACCGATTGAACAAGCTGGTCCACACAATATCATATCGCATTTGTTAATTTGCGCTCCAACTGTCTAACATCGTTATAGCACAATAGTGTGAGTGACTGACGTATTACTGTACGTATATTTCTGGATCCATTAAGATTCATGTCAACATCTTAATCTTAATCACCGAAGCATTGTCAGTTAATTTCCATTATTACCTCAGCCACCTTCGTCACACAGAGAATCGTGCGAGCTGGTGGAAGATGTACTTGTAATGCCAAAAAACACAATTACAATCAGTTCCGTGCAGTTTAATTACAAACATGTGAAGCCCTATTTTGTGCACGTTGATAACGAGGAAGCCTGCCAATTAGCAGGATGCCTCATTTCAACAACCCTGAGAGAAACCTACAGGAGCCAACTTTGCTCATTCATTGAAATAATCACTACTGGTAGTTATCTGCCGAGCCAACAAAATTATGACTCAAAAGGGCAATATCGCCTCCTGACAGTGAATTTTCACTAAATCGACATTGACATCATAGTGATCATATGATACTGTGTCGATATTGAATCGCACTGGAACAATTTTTTAGTTGAGATGTCATGCAAACGACACGGTCGGTTTCCTGCCAGTTGCTACCATGACAATAGTGCCTCTGCCTCTTTAAATCCCCACCTGAAAATGTACAGCATGGAAAAATAGAGCAAAGTGCTAGATTTTGCGAATAGGACACAAATTTTGTTAACTGTAAAATCTCTAATGAAAGCTTCAGGGAAGTTACATTTTCAAAGAGGGGGCGATTTATTTGAGGCTATCTTTCTGAGGCGAAATACAATTTTGCGGTATAGGCTTCCGAAATTTCCTATATAAACTACTGTGTAAGGCTACTTCCTCAATACTAGATGCATTTGTTTACATTGGTTCAAGTCTCACTTTTTGATCGTTACTTGGTGAAATATGCTTCCTAACATACAGAATAACAGATTATGGTATACAGTAATCTGTAGCTCTGCCATATTCATTCTGATATAATCTCCTATAAATAGACTCAGTATTTCTATTCAAGTTCGCTTGATTTTCATGTCAAACAACAGTAAATATTGGAGTAAAACAAACATTTTCAAATTTCGTTTGGGTAATCTTTGCGCAATGCAACATGTCCATGCTCTGGACTGGCTTATTGGGCAAGCTGTTAACTTTATAATGACTCAGGTTATGAGAGAGTGCCCTCTGTGACACAAGACTACGGTAGTGTTCTCCACTCGGACAAAATTTGAAAATGGCTTCACCACCCGTACCATCGACTGGCAAGTAACCCTGTGTATCGGTAATTTGCCTAGTCCACAAATGTGCAAGTAAATTCATTTTCACCTAAAAGAAAATCCCATTGGTTGTCACAATTTCAATCACGAACGAAAAATCTCCACAAAAAATCCATAGCGAATCAATGGTTGTTCAAATTCCTATCTCACTCCAAAATAAATTTAGCAAGAGCATATCGTTTAATAAAAACACTGCATGATGCAAGTTCCAAATTATGCATTCCAATGTCACACAATGATGTTCAACAAATGCCACGTGCACAATTGTACAGCTAGTATGACATCTAGCATTATATATCCACAGTCTGTATTATACTGCCAGGGTTGGTGTGAATTAGGTCTGTTTACTCTCCTGATGGACATCATTCACGTGGCCTGTAAGTGTTCCGTGACTATAACAACCCAATTATCACCATTGCCTGAAGGATAATGCATCGACAGGAGCGTGTGTTCTATAGCTGCTATTGCCAAGACCGCTAAAATTATATAATTCCTCCCACAGACATGCTTGCTTGCGTCCCTCTACGTCAAACGACTGGATACAGGCAAGAACATCAGGCGGCAATTAGACAGATGGACAGAATCTGCTGCAAATATAGGATGAGTTTCAATTTTGTTCCAAGGTCATGTATAAGGCTATGACGGGGAAGCTGATAGAATCACGTCGACGGTATAAATCATACTCACAACTGGGGATATCTGAGACAGAGGGACCTGTTAAAGATTGGTTTGTGGATCTTCAATTACATGAGTGAAATCTCTGAAGTTGGTGACTGCACCCCAAGTGCCTCTGCCCTTCAATCAGGCCTCAAAAATGTTTGGTTGTCCTCCGCCGCCCAAACCAAATTTTGGCCCTGCCCCAATCGCTTTTTTAGTTTACATATTTCCTTTTTGTAAAATCAATTTTTTAACCTTTTCTCTCTTCTTGTTATAAATTCTAGTTTTGATCTAGATATGCCTGCAATTCATATTGTTGGTTGTCTGCCAATTTAGGCAACATTTACCTACGATTTGAGGAGGTCCAGCCAAGAAGAGAGAATGAAACGTTCCACCGCCTGTTGCTCATTTTTCAGATGTGTGGAGGACAACTAAACATTTTTTCATGGGTGGGGCCTCATGGGGTACAACATGAAGGAGTTACTCCCTGGCAGTGTTTCCCCAAAGAAGTTAGTCATGGAGTCAAAATACCGGCATTTTGGAGCTAACTGCTCATTATTGGACTTGCGAAACTCATAGACAAGACTCATCTGTATACGATCACTTTACTGTAAAACAGAAAGAAAGTTGGCCAGCAATTGCTGCCAAAATTTGATCAATCAACTTCATCATCTAAATTTCCTATTTGTTTGAAAACCCCTCTTTCTCAACCGCTTTCTCTAGATGTCATTAGGTCGAATTGACAAGTCAGTACCAGTACATCAAAATCGTGCCAAATGGGCTCAGAGGAAACACTGGTCCCTGTGTAGATCGGACCTTTTTATAGAGGGGATTCTTTATCAACGTACCATCGCTGTATCAGTTGCCATGCTTAATGACTAATTTGTAATTATTAAACACAACTTATGTCATTATTGAGATAGGCACAAAATTGTTGTACTTTTTGCAGGCATTTGGTTACAAACTTGAGCACCATAATTCCAGCAATTCTCCGACCCTACACTCCTTCGATCTTTTTTAGAGGGTCAATCATCCTGCCTTCTCCTCTGGTCCTAAACCCACCTACCCACCCCAGCGGGCCCGCACCCCAGTCCCAGGTGAAATTATAATATATAAATATCTGAGTGCTCACATAGCACTTTTCCGCATCAAAGAGATGAGATGCTCAAAGCCATTTCATATCACCCCCGAACATTAGCCACTTGTCACACCCGTTTGATGTGATTCTCCCTTTCGGGAACTCGGCAACCTCCCTATGTGGGATATAAACGACAAGCTGGCAGTCCAGGGGCCAGTCTCATGCAAACAAACTCACAAGTTAACTTCCATGATTATCAGCCGCATGTCATTGCCACTTGACCACATGCTCGGTTAGTACGCAAATGGCACCAAGCTCTTACTTGTTCACTCATGAAAAATTTTGATGAACCACTTCGTGCCTCCGGTGGGGCTATACAGTAGGGTGCTGTCACATACTGTATGGTGCTCAACTATTATTCACAAGTCTCCTCAAATGGTGCATGGGACAATCAAGAAGACATGCCTTGTCCAAGAGCACTGTGGAGAAAGCCCTCTAGCTTCCTACGGGATTCAAACTCACAATCACCTGTGTAATAAGGCCGGAGTTCTGTTGACCGATCTAGTCCGTCTCTAATGCACAATGTGACCCCATGTTGATATTGAATAACCTGCATAATAGAAGCTGAATTTTCCCTGGTTTCCAAGCATAGTATGACAACAACAGCTTGTTTCTGTATAGCTTAAAACTTCCAAGGTCTGTTTCATTAGGGATGGAAAATGCAGTATCATCTGTCAAAACTGCAACTTTCTCTTCAGAATTTCTGAGAGGATCACCAGGAGTTTTTCTTTCACTTGCCAACCTCCTTACTCTCCCCCTAACAAGATAACCACCTGGGATGCTTTTAAGGCCAGGGAGAATTTCAATTTACAGTAACTGCAAGAGGCAGTCTGACAAATTTCATTAGAGTTTCCTGCCCTCCATAAAAGCAGCCAATTATTACAGCAGTCTATTCTAGTCCAACTGAAGGCAGTGGAGAGGGGAAGTCTTTCCTCCGATCAATTCACTGCATATGCTCAACATGGTGAATGGCTTCGAAACAGAGCAAATGTTTTTCGCTTCTAACGCAAATAATAATATCCCCACATGGGATTATGGGAATATTACGCTTCTGTCTAAAAGTTGCAGTCTCTGCTGTCATGGAAGATTTTTGTTTCAGTGCAATATCTCTCCGATTCAGCTCGATTTGAAACTTTGCACACATGCTCATTGCATAATCTTGGTTCACAGCACCACTATGATGGTGGCCACTCTGGATATTAACAAAACCTTTTCAAAACATGGCGATCCCTTTTCCAACAACTTCTATTTTCATCCCATGTGACCCCATCCAGGATTTTGTCACTGCAGAGGTGTTCATTTCAGATTCGTTCATATCAGAACATTGCGATAATTTTGGGACCAACTCTCATTTTCTCCTACATCACAACCTATGCAACTCTTGGCCGAACCCTTTCTACGCTAACCACAACCTTGGGTAAGGGACTCCCTATGTACAGCAAATAAGACATTATCATCCACTATTCGCTCATATTTTAAGGATATGCAAGTTGGCAGTTTACCTCTGAGCAGATGTCTTGTTCAGTTGTAGATCACTTAAAAAATAATTATCGGTTAAAAGGCATCAAAGAATGAACAGTCTAGTCATTCTAGTGTAGGCATGGGCAACCCACACCCCATGGCCCGAATCCGGCATGTGAGGCTGTTTCTCTTGGCCTGTAAAGTGCTCGCAAGCATCACTAAGCCTTGTCCTACTGTGTTTATCCAATCTTCCTGATCTACATGTAGCTTGGCCCATGAGACACGAAGTGCACATCTGGCCCCGGAGTGAAAAACTGCCCTAAGACCCCTTACCCGGGGTTAGCACTGGCTCTGAGATTCTGAGTTCCAATCATGTGATTCCAGTGCATAAATTGACAGAGCACTGCTATTTCATGGGAAAGTGTCAAATTTTGCTCCGTTTTGAACCCTTTTGGTACATGTGTATACATTATCTAAATTTAGGGGTCCAAACCATCCAAACTGCCCGAAAAGTGTCCCTGACCCTGAGACCCGAGTAGTGCTAACCCCGCCCATACCTAGTGTACACAAGACTTATTGGTGTGTGAATCTGTGAACAACAAATACTTTTAACCTCCTAACAACCTTGCACCCCATTATGCCCCAAGCTGAGTTAAACCTGCAATTTCACAGAGTACCCGGCTAGCGCCCCCATCGTCCTTCTCATTCCGCCAGACAAAGGGTCTGCATGTATGATCTGTAGCAAACAGGTTCTTTAAGGTTTTGGATTGAGAAAACTCCAAAATTTCGAGTTGTATGCTGAGCAAATTTTTTACGAAATTTGAAATAGCCGGAACTGATACTGCATTTTTTTTCTCCAAAAAACATTGAAAATCAAACATGTATTTCGCTTGTTTTATTTCGAATTCCTCGATCATTTATTAGGAAGTTCCCGACAAAAGTTTGAGAATTTTACCCCAGACGATTCAGTGTGTGTGATGTTCTGCTTTGGTCAGCTGAGAACATGCGGTACAGAAAACAAGACTGCTTATTTTTCTCTCCAAAAAGCAAATCTCTAGGACTGAGCAGAGAATTTTGCTTGTTTTAGTTTCTCATTGTTTTTATCGCAGGTTGCGAAGACCAAATGACATATTGGCAATCTCATCACTGGATCATTCAATGCCTGCGCTGTTGTGATTTGGCCAGCAGATAGACAACAAAGCAAGAATTCTGCTTGAAAGCTCAACTCGCCAATCAGGTTGCTCGGCCGTATCATCACCCGTGAATTATTAAAATATGAAACCCTAACTGCCCTCCAATCAGGGATAAACAAGGGAATACCCTCCTGGGAAATCTTACAGCAGACGGCGCCGATGCTGACGATATGTGCGATAGTCGCTGGAATCAAGATCCACCATTTTCGACTGCCTCATGAATTATGCAAATAACCTTGATTCTGAATTCATTACCAGCTTCTTTCTGAGGGAACGTCAGGATCCTCCGGGCAAACATTAGGCAGGTCTAATGTTGAACATTGACGCTCACTTGTTCCATCTTGTCACGATCGAGGAAATGATCATCTGGGTGTTTCCTGATCAGTATGTGAAATGGATTCAGAAGGAGTTTCAGCATCATAAAGTCATTAGGGATCATCTGATTTCAGTGCTGGTCTTTTCAATGCGTATTTCTTTTTTGACAAGGTTGTGGTTAAAATTGAGTAAATTAGTGAAAAGTGTAAAGAACATGAGAATGCAAGATAGAAGCAATATATAATTAGCAGTGGAAAATGGCTTGGCAATACAGTAGCCAACTAACATACTAGAGACTCTTTTGAAAGCTCATCTCCAGATTTCAGCTACAGAATCTCACCCCACCCCCATGTTTTTTGTGGTGAATATTTAGATGCATTATCGCAGTGCCTACTGTTATCTAAACAGTGAGGCATATCACTATTCAGAAACATCAGTGTATTTGGGCATTAAAGTGGAAATTATGAAAAGGCAAACATATAATTCAGGGGAGAAGGAAAATGATCAGGACGAGTGATTCTTGGGAGCTACTTGACCATCCTCGCGAGTCAGGCCCTGTGTTCCTCTCTTTGTGGTGTGGAAGGACCTGGCGCAACACGGCACAGCGCCCAGTGTGGACGCAGCTCAAGACTAGTCCGGTCAGGTTTCTGTTACTCTCAAAGGCCAAATATGAAGTGAAAACCCACATTTTTCAGATTGCACCAGAACGTTTTGAAACATACATAGATGAAAAGAGCGTATTTCATAACCTGTGAATCTTGAGTTCCCAACTCATTCCGTTCCTGTGTTATCTACATCAATTGTTCGGGTCCAATGACGTCACAAGGGGAACCCAAATGGGTATCGCTATTGAATCGCACAGTCATTGCTGATTTTGTCTTCCTACCCGAGTGAAAAAATTTTTAACACTGAAGTCAATGAATGCATCTTCTTACAAATTCTGTGAATTTTCATTCAAATCAGACTCATCATTCTCATGTGAGAGGGTTTTGGAAAAGGTCAATTTTGTGTTGACTTTGCATCGAGCAGGTATTTCCCCCCCCCCCCCCTGTGATGTCACAAAGACATTAGGTAATATCGGGTTTGCCTCATTTTCACCATTTCAATGACTGAAAGACAGTTTGGGGGTTGGATTTTCTTCATACACTAATCGGAAGGAAGCATAATCTTCAAAGGCATGTTCAGCACTACACTTGGCCCATAAGTTATCATAAGACTAACTGTGTCCATACCTGTTTTTCTAGTTTCTGTTGTCGTAGGGTACTGGGTGACATGCCTGCCTCCTCGTCCATTACGCTGCCTGGTGGAGCCCCGGAGGACCAGGGTGGTTGTGGGTGCGGGGAACTGTGGATGACAAAGTAGAAAGAAACCATGTAACGATTGGGTCATAGGAATAGCTAGATCAAGCTCAAAATACAGAGAGATGTGGAAGCCTCGGTCCCACTGGGGCAATTCCAAACGCAATTCCACTTTCAACACAACAGATACACTGATCACATACAGGAGTTAAAAGATACGCACGTATTACGGTCTATCTGAAATGCACACGTATATCAGCAGTGCTCAGTGTATCTGTTAACTTCTCCACCTAAAAGTCAATGCAGACTGCACCACGCCTGGCAATATAAACAACATAGAGGACTATTGCATCCTACGACGGGTGAACCCAAAATTACGGTTTTGGGTTTCCATTTGTGTGAGAAAACACAACCGCCAGTGAATGAACCTGTGAATTCATTCACATTTCTTTTGTCTCCTGACTGAATTGACATATTTTTGCAGAAACTAATATAAAACATGTATGTTCTCTCCATGTGAAGCCCAATTTGAGATGATTTTTTGATTCTCTGAGTCTGGTGACACTCCATTGAAATACTGGGTAACGTTGAACCCCCGATCAGTAAGGAATTTATCACGTATGGCAGTGTCGGAGGACAATGATGCATGTGCAGGAACTAACTCCGAACTAGCTTATTAGGATCAGAAATGTGGTGGGTTGCCCACCCCTATAGCTATGACATTATAAAATTTAATTCAGTCAAATTCATGAACATTAGAAACATCAGAAATTATGCTAAAGGACCATACCCAGTTTTGTGAGAATCTGACCAAGTTGGAAATTCACTTAAATTATGAAAATTGAACATGTATAGATGACCTATAAAATGTTCTGGACCAAAGGTGAACTGCTTCCACCCGGTTTCATGGAAATCCTGTGATACAGCAATAGCTGAAGTGAATTTGAATAATTGATTATTAAACATTTTTCTGAATAAATTGATAAATTCATGGATTACTTGGTAATGCACAGCAGGACAGCCCTAGTGCCAAAGACACCCACTTGGGATGGAGACAACATTGATTATAAGGAATTATCATGAATTATTTCAAACAGTCTTAGAATAAATAAATTGATTGGATAGACATTGAGCAACGATGCATTATGTACTGTATGAAAACATACATACATGTACTATATAACTCATAACAGTACATTCTAAAACACTGTAAAACTGTCATTCATTGTCCTTAATGATTTAGCCAGAAGCCCAAGTTGCATATTCTGGAGATCACCAAGCAGACGTTTTAAAGAAATTGCCTGCAGGCAAATTGAGACGCACGCTATTCTGCCAGTTATTGTTCATAATGCAATAAATCTCGTTGGTCGACCTTCACTTCAGAACACTAAGTCAATTTCCACTCACTGAGAATGGGCATAGAATTCGCAATAAGCCTCCAAGGATATTGGGCATCAGACGCTACGAGGTATTACTGAAGGATGACGCAGTCAATTTACAGTGTCCATACTGCGAGTGTAGACTCACTAAGGCTAAATATGAGATTCCTGCTATGTGCGATGCGGCATGACACAATGAATGTCAGATTTCCGTGTACACGCACAAACAGGGAAAAGTGTCTGAATATAAAGCTCTATTCGTTTTCCAGAGATAGAGGCCGGCATCCCATAGCCACAAAAATCCTTGCGAATAAAATGATTCAAAAGTTAACCATTTTGGCATTGATGTCGCATCACCGGAAAGGGATTCTACAACATCTTCCCCATAAAGCAATTCAACTTTGGTCAGGGTTAGTGCTACTCAGAGTTAGCGCTACTCGGAGTCTTGGACACCTTAGACACCTTTGTGTGCAGTTTGGACCCCCCAAATTAAGATAATGTGTGCACCAGAAGGGTCCAAAAAGGAAACACTTCCTCCTCCTTCTATGTGCTAAAATCATTGGACCCCAAAATTTCATAGCCAGGTTGCTCTTGGTTGGCGCAGTTGTGCGGGTGCCTTGGATAGTTGGGAATGATGGGTCAGGCTCAGCCAGCCGTGGTCGCTTGCTCGGAAGGTGTCTTCCAGGCATGCGCTCCCATGAGTGAGAGAGTGAGTGATATTTATTGTCCTCCTGCCCCTGCATACTTTTCGGATCTGAAGAATTTTCCTTCTTTGCAAAACTGTGATTTTTAGATTCACACAGCACTCGGCATCATCCCACATCAATACAAACTTTGCAATTGGACAAGCAGCAGACCAGTAAACAGAAAGGAATGCAGAAGATGGGGATGTCATCAAGCAGGCAGATGGGAGGTTTACGCAATCTGTAAGTTTGATCAATAAGCCAGTTCAGAGTTACAAGTGCGCATGCTCACGGCTGAGCAGGCCGAGGGAATGGAAAATATTCCCCCCATAGGGCTATCATTGAGGCTTATTTTTAAACTGTCACAACTTTCCAAAAACGAACCCACTTCATCCCATGTTTTAGTATGTCAGTGTCGATGAGAATGGGGGGATATTTGTGAAGTTTCGAGCTGGTATGATATGTAGTTTCCGACAGGGGGGCTTCTGTTCGTACAGTGTGTGAATGTGTCAGATTGCCGGCCGTTCCCCGTTGACCTTTGACAGCATATCAGTATCATATCATTACACTGCAACCCTGAGCTGGCTTATCCTAGATATATTAAATAGGGGGCTTGTTTGATTGACCGCTGTCATGGGGTAGGGGTCTAAGGGGAGGGGTGCCCCTGATGTGTCCATTCCCCTTCCCTTTTGAGAGCGTACTGACGTCTTCGGTGCCAGCTCACCATCAGTTTCGCGAGGGACCCCACCACTGTTTTCTCGCAGACGATGCCCAATGGTATCATGTCCAGCCGGAAACCAGCACCTATATATATATAGCTAGGATCTATACACATCAAACGGTCGCGCACTTGTAATCGTTCTCTCTCTTCACTGTTAATTAATCTCCCCGTGTTGCTAATGTAACGTTTCCTGATACCTGTCATATTCTATACAGTGCGCAAATGAGGTAGAAGGCACCCGCACCAGTCTCACGTGCATAGCGGAAAATACGATAGGTTCACCACGATAAAGCTACGGTATTATGTTTAGAGGCACAGACTCATATTTGATGTTGCAGCTCCAAAGCTCTGGCACCAGCGTGGCAGCTTCCCCTCCACATCCGACGCCTTTCATCGTTAACCGACGTCATTCAAATCCCGTGAAAAGTGAACTGAAAAAGATGTCTGTCCTTTGCACTGCATATATGTTTGTTCGTCGTTTAGAAATCATATATTCGCTCGTAGTTTTGCGCTTTCTGAATTTATAAAACTAGACATCGCCTGGCGGGTAAACCGCCGACATGTATATCCATACTTTTCAGCAAGTTCTATCCAAATCTGACCAAGTTTGGAGAATCCCGGAATCTTGCAAATTTGACCTCCGGTGACCTTGAAATTACCGCCATGTTTTTCGTGACCAACTGTAGTCCACATCCACCAAGTTTCGTGTTAATCGGACGGACCTGATATTTCCGCATAAAACCTGCAAAATAGAGGGCAGCAGTCATGCAACAATGCCCTCTTTCGAACCCATCCGAGCCTTCTCTGGGGCAGACATGTGTACCAAGTTTGAAATCAATCGGACGAAGCGTTGGAGAGTTATTGCGCGAACGCGAAAATCTTCCGACAGGAGGCGAAACCATAATATCTCCTAAGTGGGGATATATTAATGTTAACAATATTAATGATAATAATAATAACAACAATAATAATGATAATAATAACAGAAATAACAATGATAATAATAATATTATTTACCGTACTATACCACAATAGAAGGTTTTTTATCGACAGCTGACCTCGAGTGACCTTTGTGTTGACCGCAAAACAATTAGACTTTTGCTGACCTCAAATGACTTTTGACCTGACCCCCGAAACCATGAGGTTCATTGATGGGGATCGAACATATATGGTTCATTCTCCCTGGAACTTGGGCGAGTAATCGTGTTTACGAGCTAAAATTAGTCGGAATATAAATTGTTCACACATTTCCCATTTACACATCAACATCTAGAGAACAAATAGTGTTGTAGCTCAAACTGCACAAATGTACGGTACTGAATATGTGTCTTTGCAGAGGGACCAACACAAGTTGAAGAAGTTTTGATCACTCACCCATGATAGGCTACAGCCACAGTCTCTAAGGGTATTGTAATTTTAACGCAACGTGTAGGAGAATGATGAATTATACATAAGAGTATACCGGTCCCACCCAAATATTTGTCAATACAGAAGCTAGTTGAATCTTCGGATGGTAATTTTGCTGTTTTAGGACGACATGTTTGCCAAATTTTCT
>JAODTT010224293.1:0-13535 GCA_025400115.1 Pentamera pediparva
TAACATGGTTTAATACAGCCCCCTGGAATCATTGGTGTTATTTGTGATAGTATTCTCCATCTCTAACCCATAAACATGCACTAATTGCCCACTTTCCAGTGGTGTAGTTCTTAGTGTGGCGTGCTTCCCTACTCTATCGATGATGTGAAGCACCACATGCAGTGGCAGTAAGTTGGACTGAGGTCTGACTCTACCCAAAGTCAGGCTTGGGTGCTTAGGTGGACAATTAAAGCATTCACATTTCATGAGAGAGTGACATTATTGCTCAATTATCTTACAAATACACATACCATACAAAGATGTCCAGTTCCGTTAGCCAATGTTAAGGAAGCAATAGTGATTTGAACGCAATCCACCTGCCACCAGGACAGAGTTTGGTGCTGTATTCACTGTATGTCGACTGTAGAGAAGACTTGTTAGTTGAAGAAGCTATTTTGCACTAGCTGCCTCCGAGATGCTAGCTCATTACTGATCGTTTAGATCTGTTCAGGAACATTGCAAAACGTTCATGATACAGGCCTTCGGTGCCTTGTCACCAGTGATGACCACTTCATGTCCACTTTACCACCTTGAAATACCAAATGCCTGTATAGTACAGGATCATGCTCTCGCAATCAGTTTTCGATATATTCAGAAATTATAATTCCGACATCACATACATGCCTGTTCACAACAGGACTATCCTCACGAATTGTAACACTTGTATTAAAAGAGACAACTGATTACTGATATGCAGATATCCGTAAGCGACTCCAAGTCTTAAGCCTATGACAAATGCTAAATATTGATCTGCAAACGAAAGAAATGTGAGGACCTGTAAGTGCATTGACGGATTCCAGGATAACACACTCATCAACTTATACATAGATGGGCTGGGCTGCCAAAGTGCAGGATCAGTTAATTTACTGGATTATATATTGAAGCTCCTATTGGTATTTTGTTTAATCTTTCAGAACAAATGGATTCAGAACATCGAGGCTACAAGGAACAAATGTATCCAGATTCAGAAAGATTCACCAGAAAGAAAGAGTTCCAAGAGAAGGGATCGTGAAGACCAAAGGAATAGCTTTGTGGAACACGCATGATTCTACCAATAATAACAAGGATGTTTGTCATCTGCATCATCAGCTGGCTGTTACATATATACAATCAATAACCATTATGGTACACTCCACCAGGAGCGAAATACAAGCAGCGACTTATGGCGACATAGGGTGCGTTTTATGTAACTGATTCCATCACACAGTTGCATGGTGTTAATCCGTAAGCAGCAGTTTAATTGAACAGGTAATGTTTTTATTGTATCAGACATATGATTACCCCATGCATATCACATTCTCTCCCATTAACCTAGTAGCACTACAGTACACAGTGATGTCTCAAGACAATGTTGGGAAGTTTTGAATAACATTTCCAGACCTGTAAATATCTCTTTTTAACTGCAAATATTGTATAGTCTACGGAACTCTGTTAATCCGAGTTTGGCAGTTTAATCAACTTCTGACAGCTGTAATAAGGGAATCTGGAGGGATTACTACCAGAGGTCTTTCTTACTGGATTTATACCATGAGAGGTGACATGAGTTAAGATGTTTCAAAATTACTGCCTTGGAGTGTATGATAAGAGGGATAATGTTCCAAAGCAAATCTAGATTGGGTGTTGGTGAAATCTAAGGATGTGTACAAAGACCCAATTACAACTCTTGATCTGATATAGAAAGGTTGATGTTATATGACAAACTTTTCTTCACAAACTTCCATCGTCGTGTTTGAGGTGATCATACTATCTGGAGAGTGAGTGACATTAACACATGAAACAAATGAAAGTGGTTGAGTAGGAAGCAAAACTCAAAGTAGAGTTCTCAAATGCGACAAACAAATAGGAATTGGAAAATCCTTTACATGCTCCAGGTAATTGGGAGGTGAATGAAGCTTCATGTTGAGCAACCCTAGCTGGAGCAGCTTTGTTCACTTCGTAAGCTTGATAATGTAGAGGAATGATGAAGATGGCCACATCATTGACAGTGCGGACTAAACAGTCAAATGACGACAGATTCCAAACGGCACTAACTGATCAATCTTTATTACAAGTTCATTCTGAAACAAACACTTCAAACCAAGAAAATCTCATTATAACATGAGGCTGAGGAAATAATCTTACAGGTTCGTCAAATAACCAAAAGAGGTACAATATCATGGTCAGTGTACATGCCCCCTCCCCCATGTATGTATCTAGTGGGGTTCCATTGAAGGAAAATAATCTAGAAGAAGTGCATCTCAGAATTCAGTTTTCCAGAGGGAATACTATTCACCTGAAAGCATCGATTTATCCCAGGCAGCAGGTGAGCTGCAGGAAATACATTTCCTACTCATAAAATTGGTTGAATATACTGTAGTTCTGTCAACTAAGGTGATATCTGTAAAAGTAGTATATTTCGTCAAATTATTATTTCACGCTCAACTACCTCTGCAATATTTTTGTGGGATGTCCTCTCTGCACAAGGACAATTTACTGCATGAAGATGTAAAACACAGCAGCCTCCAAAGTTACAAAACTCTCGCTAATCGTTTTCCATGAACATTGTGGAGAATCGTGTGTACGGTACCATATACTGTATGAAAAGCATTTGTAGTAGGCCTATAAAGCTATGTGCGTGGTGCTCACTGCGAATGATATGGCTCATGCACATGTGGGGAATACAGTAGGCCTACTCTGCACACGCCACTGTAGTATGTGTAATTGAGCAACAGCACTCTACTGTAGGAGTACAGTATTCCCTGATCTCAGTGAGTTTGTGTTTGCTACGACACTCGAAACTTCATTTCTGTGGGTTCACGCCAGGCTTGTGGAGCGCAAAGAGCGTGAAAATAAATGTTGCACGAAAAATACCACTTTTACAGTCAGTCAATCATGTAAACTGTTCTGGCATTCAAGGAAACTGGATGAAATGCCATTTTATTCAAGCGAACACCACTTCGGATTACTTCTCTACCCACAACTCTACAATAATTTGTGTTATCGAGCTGAATAAGGTGTAGCTGTACTGAAGACCTTAAACCCACTCAATTCAATCCATCTGTCAATACCCACAATCACGAAGGGGGAAGACATAAATAACATTCGATGTTGGTGCGTACTGTCATGGAATTATATGAAGCAGGAAAAAGGCTGTTACATGATGAAATAATGGAATATTTTGCAACTAGAGGTGACAGAAAACTCATTTAATCAATAATTCATTTTGTATCTAAAGAAGAAATGCATGTTGAATCTACATGGAGAATGTCATCTCCACCATTTGATTCACTCAAAGCTCATCGAAGAACCCTGGCCACATTGACAGTGGATGAGCACAAGCGTCAATTCGCCTTCTCTGTCCGACGAGTGCTCAAATGATATCGGGGCAGGGGTTTAACGAATCGTAACCTGCTCCCGGGACAACCATATTACATCTCCATATGATGGATGATCAGTGAACTCCAGGATCTGACCAACCTCTCAGAATCTCGAGGAGCAGAAGATTCAAGTCCAGCGGTGGCGAACCTTTTGCATGCAAAGTGTCACTGATACCGCTCTACCACTCATTATTCATTTTGACCCATCCAGTTATTTCAAACGTACAAAGTCTATTTGTTTTCAATGGTTGCGTGCGAGGCAGATTAGCTTTTGTTAGCACTAGTGTCTATACTCATGATCGCACCATCGCAAAAGCTTCGTATAATTGTATACCTGACAGTGCAAACACCCTTCTTCCTCACCAACGCATAGCTCAGAAACCAGTAGGGGCAGGATTTAGTGAGCAGATCACTGCATGTGCTCCTGAGCAAAACAGTGACGTGGCACTTAGGACAACGGGGCAATTGGAGGCATGTGCACAGCTGCCAGCACCGACAACCTCCCAACTCACTCACACAAAGCTCAAAACTACCATTGGGGACAGGATTTACTGAGCAGGTGGCTGTGTGTGCCCTAGAGCATGACGAAGATGTGGCACTCAGGACAAAGGGGCACCAGTAGGCGTGTGTACACCTGTCAGCAGAGACATCTTTCCTCATCACTCATGCAAAGCTCACGAGTGCCAGTAGAGACAGGATTTACTGACCAGGTGGCTGTGTGTGCCCTCGAGCATGACTGTGATGTGGCAATCAGGACATTGGGGGCACCGTTGCAATGGAAGGCAAGTCTCCATAATTGTCCCCATGCTACCCATGTGTGAAGGTAGGTCCCTTGGCAGGTGACTCCTCAGAAGTAGTGAGTGCCACATGTGGCAGCTTCATTGGGGGGACATCGGGACAAGACAGAGGACACAGTGAACATCAAGATATGTGTACTATGTGTAGTATACTGGTAGTAGCTATTTCGGAAAACTTGAGGATGAAGGTGACACAAGATTAAATTCACCATTTTTATATGATTTCATAATTAATGTCCTGAACACGAGTAATTTTTGAGAGAACTGTTGTATCTTCGCATAATGTGTTCCATGTGGGCGTTGCTAAAGGCAAATTTGATGATGACTGGGGGTGTTCTGAAATAGTGATAGTGACTATATGGGTTGTCACTATACCGTACTATAACGACGATCAGGGGAAACATCTGTGTAGCACGCCCAGGTGGTTTTCCAGTGATAAGGTACATCAGAGTAACTAAGATATTATAAATTACCAGGTGTCACAGTATGCATGCTTATCAACAGCTGCTACACCATCCTCTAGCATGAAAGATGGCTGTGGAAATTCCATGATGCTGGTAATTCAATAGCTGACGGTAAAACGAGCTGGGGAAGCTGCTATGTCAACCATACATGTGATGAGGCTGTCAAAGTTTAAGACACTGATAATCCAAGCTGCCGTGATATCCACAAACACAGTCCAGTTGCTATGTCTTTCGTATGGCCCATCATGCCATACATGAAATTAGTGTGGCTGGTAGAAACAGGCGACACTGTTGTCATCAGAACTGCAGGACTCTGAGAAGTGGAAAGACCAAATTGTTTATTAATAATAATAATGCCACAATAATGATATCCAGATTTTTTTATACAGCACTTTATCACTGCTTTTGGTCTCAAAGCGCTTTACAGTTATTGCCCTGATCGTGGGAAACAGGCCACTCTCCCACACTCCAGGAGTTCCTGCCGCTATGAACATATGGTGTACTCAGTTTCCTCACAGGTTCCCAGTCATTGTCTAGGTGGGATGCGGCAATGGATATGAAGTGCCTTGCCTGAAGGGGCCTCGAAAAAGCTGATCAGGCTTTTGCTGGATTTGACCTCCCAATTTTCAATCTGCAGTACGGAGCTCTACCGACCGAGCTAAGCAGATCTTTTTTCTCGTATGAAAGCAAAACATATACTGAGACATGACAGACAGGCAATTAATTAGTAAACGATTGTCTGTAATGTTTGAGGAACACTATGCCTAAGTGGTTCTGGTTAACATCATGTGGATAATGTATGGGGCAAGCCAAAATGTATGATGATGTTGACAGAGCATCCGAATAACTGCTGTGATCCAAGAATCGAATGAAACAAACAAAAGAAGGGGTGAAAGCTGATGACCAGAAATACAATTTAGCTGTAAAAAGTGCTTGCCATTCTCATCTTTGAGGAAATATTGGTAATCTACGATCAGTGTTACACTGCAATTGCTTCAGTAAAAGTGTACTTTCCTGTATAATAAACGACTTGATTTTCAAGGAGCAATTATCAACAATATCAATCGCAATCTAATCAATGAGTGTTGACGTACAATTGATGGACACATAAACTTGGCTTCACTCAATCTAATTCATTGCTATCAGTGTGTTGAGAAAATCCTACCTTGAGGCAGATTTTCAGTCTTTTTCATCTGCTAATTAAATGTGGATGATATCGCACAATCAGACATGCACAACATTGGGAGTTCATAAACCGAACAAACATTTGTATATATACATATATATTGAGAGCACAATAGCACATATGCATTGTAAGCATACTAGGACAATGCCAGCATAATTTTTCTTTGGTATACCAGTGTAATACTATAAGGAAGATAGCCAGTACGAGCCAGTGAAGCACAATTTACCCATGGCCTTTCTTTCGATTACTCCTTTGAATGTGTTAATGCTACTATCAGGGGGGTCATGGCCTCAAGCTTTGTGGCATATGCTGCGGATTAGATATTTACAAATGAGTGGATAGCCTTCAAGAAGATGTTGTTTTGTCTAAGAGCGTGAATGCCTTCATGAATAGTCTTGACTTGCAAAAGGAGTGGGCAAATTCTTCAGGCGCTGGTACTCCTTTTTCTTTTTTGAGATGTTGTGGCAAGAGGGTCATTCCTGAGGATAATACCATTCTTATATCCTCCCTCGCTTAACATCCTCCGACTACTTCTTTGAGTTTTCCAATGTTACTGCCACTTGGAGTAATCCCCTGGAGCTCTGTGGCAAACGCTGCAGGTTGGATATTTGTAAATATTTCTTCTCGCAGAGAGTGATATATGAGTGGAATAGCCTTCCAGAAGATGTTGTTTTATCTAAGAGTGTGAATGCGTTCAAGAATAGACTTGATTTGTTTTTCAAGTCATGTGGGCAAATTCGTAAGGAATTGGGTACTTCTTCACTTTTGGGTTGTTGTGGCTTCAGGGTCGTTCATGAGGATTATGTCCTTCCTGACCCTTTTTTACTGGACTAAAACTGAACTAAACTTGACCCATTATCACTTAACTAAACAGAAAATGAAAGATCTAAGACTACTAAAGGAGAAGGTATCTGAATGACAATTTTTTCCCAACTTAACCAGCTATCTTCTCAGCACTATTGAGGCTATAAATAACACACTCAAAGTGTTGTATTCTATTTGTATGGTTAATTCCACTCTTTTAGCATTTGCGGCCTCTGGATACAATTGGTGGTGTTCACACAACACGGCAGTTGTCCGGTATGTGTCGAACAACAATCCCTTTTGAAATTGAATATAAATACGGTTGACCATTCTTGCCTGAGTACAATAATTATGTATGCACATACATTATGAATAATATTTTTTGATGATATTGTATCCATATCTGGAACATGAAAATGATGTCCTCTTCTTCAGTTGCTGCTTATCACCAACAGAGGATAACACTAAACAACCTAGATTTGTAATGCTTAGGAGAAAACAACAATGCTCTGCCAAGATGCAGGAATGCTCACGAAGTTGCAGAAAGCAGCAGGCAAGTCTCCACAAAGTGACAGCACACTGCCAAACTATCGAAATACCTATGGCAGATATGACCACCATGTCATCTTCTTGGGAAATAATGTGAAACAATTCCTTCGGATGGCTGAACATGCATTACCCATCCTAGTGTTGACCACATCAACAGAAGAGGCAGGCAAGCTGGTTCCAAAAGCTGCAGGAAGTTTATAACCTGGGCCATGATAGCCTTATTGGCCGAGGCATCGAGCATGAAATTGGGAGGTTGTGGAGTCAAGTCCATATTGTGCCTTCGAGCAAGGTACTTCCTCATCCCGATTGCTCACAATGATGGGTAGGCAACTGGCATGTTACTGTCTGCATGTAATTCTTCCTCCTTAAAGCTAGCATTCCATAGGTACGGATGCAGATGCGGAATCAATTTGAGAATCACATTTCTAGGAAGAATAATACTTTCGAGAGATGAAAAACTTCATGATGAGGTGGAATAGCCATGAATATGTACCAGCCCATATATTAATACACATTGAACGGTTTCAGATGGAAGATATTCCATTAAATGGATAGCCGTGTGACGCATGGATGCGGTATTGGTGCACGTGGTATTGACCTGTACTGGGCGCTCGTTCTATTTTATTCACATGAGTTTTTGCAGCTATTTGATTTTCCTGATCTCTACGATCCGAATGCAGCCTATTTGGACACTTTTCTTGACTGTGCTCCATGCAAATCAGACTTCAATGGTTTATCGTTGCATCCGCATCCATACCTATGGAATGCTAGCTTCACATTGTGGTCATGTTACTGAGGCATCGCATTATTCCGTGTCCTGGTGATGGTTAACAGCTGCTGATGACAGTGCAAACCCAAGTCAGCACACTTGCAGGACCTTATGAATTCAGTCCCCTGTCTGGCAAGTTTCACATAATGAATCCTAATTGCAGATTAACCATAGCTTCCAACAGTAGGTAGAACATTGTTTATCCACATTACAGACAGACAGGCTTATATTTGAATTACAGTCATACTTGATGTATCCATTGCTAGTAGAAGTAGAGTTTTTAATTCCAGTTTAACCATGAATTGAGCTTCATTTACAGACTGCAATGTTATGTTATATTTTCCATTTTTTCCTTTCATTAAATTGAATATGCCAACATTAAACATATAAAATATCTTAAAATTCTATACAAATATATTTGGAACAAGGAAATTAAACCATCCAACTCCTCTCTTCTGTAGACATCCGTGTTTCTAATCTTATTAAAGTGCAAATATTGCAGCAGATGATCATAGGATTAGCTGGTGGGGAACATAGTCGAGGCGTCTATTTCTGAGGCGTAGGCGGGGCATTGATCATCGGGACCAATGCAGAGGCCGAGGCATTCCCCTTGAGACAAGAGGCCGAGGCATCACCCTTGAGGCAGAGGCGGAGGTATTATACTTGAGGCAGATCCCATGTTCGCATCCCTAATGGCGAGTCTAGGTAATTCATACAAAACTTATTAGAGCGCCCTATCCAAATATTTGCCTTAAGGTACTAAACGATATTGAAATAAAATATGATAAAAGACAGAAATTCAATGTCAAACGCTCAGTAAAAAATGTGGACCTTGAAAATATCGCTATAACCTTTCCCTCAAAAATGTGAACACTTTTCACACACTTAACATCAAGAGGCAGTTTGTTCCATGAAGTTGCCACACACCTATCAAAACAGTGTTGTTTATCACTCACTCAGTCCTATGACTGTGAGAGTCGTCAGAGGCACATGGAGCAAATCCGGCATCACCAAGCCTGTCCAGTGTTTGATGTTGTCTGTCCAGCTACGTCTTTGTCATCTTTGCTGTTCATACGTAGAAGAATTATTGACCTTGGGGACTACAAGTAGTGACTGAGAATCTGAGAATGTGATCGGAGAGACCTACTTGGTTGGTATCTCTGAAGATGGTCTCCAATGAACCCAGGAGCCAGGCAATTTAGGGCATTCATAGACATTGCTGAAATTGAATTGAGCACTTTCATCATCCCCTACAAATGACCAAAGCTGACCGACTCAGCAGTGACTGATAGAACAGTTGCAGACCACTGTTTGCAGGTGCCAGGTTTCAGGCCTCTGGGGGCTAACCCACATATCCTATCTCATTTGAGATCTTAAGGAACCTTGGCACATACTGGTTGTGTCTGTTCAGGGAACCTGTTAGGCCCACATGTTCTACAGTAATTTGTTTAGGAATTTGAAACAACGTAGACCACATTGCTGATGTCACGAGGCTGAGGCACCGGCCAGATGAGAGTGGCCCCCAGCCCTTCAACATGAGTCTGAAGCCCAAGGCACACGGCTTGCAAAAAACTTGAAACAAACATGTTCGTTTGGTGAAACAAGTGTTTCAGACTGCCATGTGCGTTGACTGTTTCGTGTTTCGCGAAACAATTCATACGCTTCCTACGATGGCTGTTAAGCTATTACACACATGACTACAAGATGGCAGTGCCCATGGAACCAGTTTGGAGAACCATGGAAGCAGATGCAGTTTATTTTGCATGCTGTGTTTTTTTTGTGCTCTGTAGTGTGCGGGAAATTGAGCCGAACAGGTGCAAAATGAACCTGTTTCACGTTTTGCATTTTCTGTCGTCCATGTGCACTAGGCTTAAGGAATGAGCACCATGTCATCCAGTTCGGTGAGAAGTATGATGTCTACAGGAAGTAAATTCAGGCTCATGTGGGAACCCTGACCATGTAACTATGGATGGACACAGGTGATAACTTGCCTTCCCGTTCCAAAAAACATCCAAAGAGGAATTATGAGGCATACAGGTATATACACACATACTGGTGTGTCATTGACCCAAATGTAATCTAATCAAATTTCTGCTCCTATGACCGCCATGCTACCTCGTCAATCTTTAAACCACATAAGCCAAAGGCTGAAAGTACCGACCGGCATGTCACCACTATAATGTGGCAATATTAAAACCTATCCAGGGAATCATCCTAACCTCCACACAGACCAAACAATATTACCATCAACATATCAAACGGAAGATATCTTCTTTCGAAAAATTGAAAACTGAAATTTGCAGACATAAGAGAAGTTCTCCAGCATGCCACGTCTGTTGCGATACTACTAGACGGCTTAGACGAGTATCCCGAGCAGAACACCGAGCTGGGAACCTATATTAGGGATATTATAACGGCGCGGGACTTCCATGATCATGAAGTCACTCTGACGACCAGGTATCTCCCAAGCGAGTTTCTAGCTACTACCAGACGGGTGCGGTTGACAGGATTCGACGACCAGGCTCGAGACAAGTACATCCGTAAAGCTGTAGTAGGTGATGATGATGATGAAGCCGTTAAGCAGATCAGACGGCGACTCAAGGATAACCCCGTCCTCGATGATCTCTGTCAGGTTCCGCTCTTCTTCGTCATGTTTGCTCACTTGGCTCACGAGAAGACGGAATTCCAGAAGTTCAGGTCCGTCACCGATTTCTTCATGTTCATGATCAAGTGCTTCCACGAGCATCTCAGGAACAAGGAGAGAGATCGTAACGTAGAGAGACAAGGCCGTCGACATGAAGCCGAGCACACAGAGCTGGACAAACTGGCGTATGACGGCCTCAGTAAGCCAGACCAGCAGATCGTGTGGCGCAAGGAGGATCTCATTCGACGCCTGGGTGAGGAGTTCTATGAGCAGTATAAACGCATCGGTATTCTGGTGGAAGATGAAGTCATCACTGACCAGACCACCGTGGATGGCTCTGGAGTGTACGTCACTGAAGTCCGCTTCTACCACAAGCTTTTCTGTGAGTGGTTTGCGGCGTACCGTGCCACTGAGATAGCTGCGACTGTTGACGCCACTGAGCTGTCGAAGCAATTGAAGATGATGGACCCCTTTGACCTCCAATATGTTTATCGCTTCGCGTGTGGCCTCAGTCACTACGCTGGTGCTAAGATCATCAGCTACCTGCAGAGCATCAAGGGCGGTGATAAATTTGCGATTCTCTGTATCCTGGAGCGGACTGGGGAGGTGGACGACATCAAGGACACCATCAGGAAGCTGTGCTCGGAGCGGGTTGACATAACGAGTAGGCAAACGAAGCTGCTACAGCGGTCTACCATACAACTTGTGGACATCGCCTCAAGCCATAGCGTAAGTAACAGCACCACTTATTTAATAATTCATTTTTCGTAACTTCTTCCTTCTGGAAATAAAATGTATTTACATTTACTTACAGTTAATATTTATTTATGTTCCCACTGGGTCAGGGATACTCTGTTAATATGCTGATGGCGTCTGCTATGTACGAACATACATCTGTTTCGAAATTTGTACAGACCATCCGAACTAAATAACCAATCAGCAACCATGCTGGCTTGTATGTGTGCGTGCACTGTCGAGGCTCTTTTCGAGAACGATAACTAGAGAACGGGAGCATCCGTTAAGTTCAAGTTATACAGATAGGTGCAAATATGGAGAGGGAGGAGCCTATCGTTTTTTGTATAGATTGAAGGTCACTGGGATTCTAAAATTAACTTCAACTGGCAACACCGATGCTGCGTAATTTATGACGCAGAGATTGCGAGACGCTCGGCTTGGCTTAAAAGCAGAGTATTTTGATCGTTTCCCTGTTGCGCTGTAATCAACCGCACAAATCGGTCCGTTGAAGGAAAACTGTTCATGTGTGCGTTGCATTTAGAACAACTTCGTCGCAACTTCGCTGCTGACTGCTTCCTGAGGGGTCACTATTCTGAATAATATTAATGATGATCATTGATAGAGCACCTAATAGAGCACCTAATGCAAAAACCTCTAAGCGCTTTGACAGACCCCAAAAACGGAAACAAAGACAGACGGAAAGAAAACAAAAATAAAAACAGAAGACAGAACATAGGCAACAGAACACGACAGGATGAGAAACAAAGGAGTGAAACATACAGAAAATGCTGTGTGAAGAGATGAGTTTTGAGACGAGACTTGCAAGAAGCCACAGACGATGCCGGACGGATAGAGTTGGGCCTGCCAGGTCATTCCACAGATGGGGAGCAGCTGAAGCAAGCAAACGATCGCCATAGAACTCAGTAAAAGAGCCTAAGAGCACTGGTAGGAACATGCAGCTAAACAGCTCTGAGATGAAATCAGGAGCCATGCAGTTAATCACTTTATAAGTGAGTAGATGGTTTTAAAAAGTAATCCTCTGTCTACACGGGGAAAAATATCATGTTCACGTACCTGAAAAGCCCAGTTTAGGTGCCTTGACCGCTATGTTTACGCATTTACGTGTCGTTTACCACATTGTTACGTGTTAAGTACCTCAAACATGGCGGTTAATGAGCTTAAACTGGGCTTTTCAGGTACGTAAACATGATAATTTTTCCCGTGCTGATGGGGAGCCGGTGGAGCTGATAAAGCAAAGGAGTGATATGCTCATGACGAGGAACACGTAGAATAAGGCGTGCAGCAATGTTTTGGACTTGAATCTTGTTAATTAGGTTGTCAGGAAGACCAAACAACAGTGAATTACAAGCGTCCAACCTAGATGTAACAGAAGCATGGACCAGCATGGTGGTGTTTTCCTGATCCAGATATTGGCGAATGTTCCCTATCATTCTAATTGCATGTAGAGCAGCTGTACAAAGGCAGCGCACATGACTAGACATTCTCATTGAAGAATCCATAATCATTCCTAAATTACGAGCTTTAGGAACAAAGGAATGCCACTGAATGACAATAAATATTACGTACAACACGTTGAATGCCTATTAACTTATTGTGTGGAGGTAGCAAAGTGCAAACGGAATGCCTGTTGAGGCTGTTATTGTTAAGGCTAGCTTAGGTAGGATTCGGGAGGCTTATTAGTAGCGAGTGTTATGTAAAGTGAGAAGAGGGGAACCTAGAGAGAGAGAGTGGTGGAGGGAGTGGTGTGATTCTGGCGGAACGAATGCAGAATACCACAATCTAAACTCTCTAACAGGCTAATTGGCACCTCGTACGAACACTTCTCTGATCTGTCCGCAAGTAGACGGAGTGTTCACGAGAGACTTGGGCCAGTCTTGCCCCGGTCCGCGCTCGCATTCAAGGCGAAGCTTCGATCCAGACCGACGCATAGTTCACATTCAAGTCTCATAGCAATAAATGACATGAATACAACATGAGGGAATAATAAAGGGTGATAACATGAAGCTCAAGGGAGCTTAGAGGCGTTGACACCCCTGGAAAAATGCAAAGAACTTGGGAACAAATGAAACTATAAACTTGGGTGGAATTCAAACACAATGAGCCAATAAATAATTACATGATCACATGGAGATCCTCAAATTTATGATTTGTATTGCTTCTTGAAATTGGAA
>JAODTT010225403.1:0-13518 GCA_025400115.1 Pentamera pediparva
CGGAAATACTGAAATTGCAGATAAATTTGAACTTCTTTGACATGAAATGATGTTGTACTAGTTCTATGCATTAGCAATGTCATTTGGGCATCGGTTGTGTCATTTAGAAGCTGTTAAAATCGAGCATGAACAAAACGAAACCACCTTTCTTTTTTTTCTTTTTTCCCCCCAAACTTCTTCCCCAATGCGAGATTGGCACGAAACGTGCGCAAATCGCGCACCTTAGCGCCAACACTGGACTAAGGTCACTAAGTCTCTAAACACAGGTCTACAAAACGCTAAATGTCACTGATTGTTCTTTGCTCAAGGTCCTCTAAAACCCCACCAGCCTAACTTGCAGATATAGAGAAGAAAACACAGTTATCATCAACAGATCTCCTCGAAGGAATCCATGCAGTCATGACAGTGTGTGCGTGTGTGTGTATGTGACGCCTGGCTTGTTAACACAATAACTCGACCACGCCTGGATGGATCAAGTTCATACTTGGTATGTGGGTTCTCCATGATGAGTACATGATCCCTATTGTTTTGGGGTCAGGTCAAAAGTCATCTGATGTCACTAGAGGTCAAACTCTGAAAACCTTGTTAACACAATGAGTCTAGAAAGGTTGGTCCCATCGGGCTGTAATTTGGTATGTAGCTTCCTTATGGGCAGTACAAGAACCCTATTGTTTCCGGTGTCGACGGGGTAATTTTTGGGGAAAAATTGAGAAATGGATTTTTTGACAAATTTTGGCTTATCAACACGAGCACTCGACCCCACCTGGATGGATCAAGTTCATACTTGGTATGTGAGCTTCCCATAATGAGTACATGATCCCCATTGTTTTGGGTCCAGGTCAAAGGTCATCTGAGGTCACTAGAGGTCAAAATCTGAAAACCTTGTTAACACGATGAGTCCAGAATGCTCGGTCTGATCGGTCTGAAATTTTGTATGTAGCTTTCTTATGGGCAGTACAAGACCCTATTGTTTTTGGTGTAGACCGGGGTCATTTTTGGGAAAAAATGGGTCCGATCAGGCTGTTTTCGAGATAACAGATGTCAAGGCAGTCGAGGAATCACTGAGCCTTGTGGCTTTCTGGTTACTAGATAGAGAGCTGTTGTGGTTGGGTAGATTATTTCTTATACCATTTATATATTGCCCTGGAATTCTCAAAGTGTGGGAAGGAGAAGTTCAGGATTTTTTGTCCTCAAATTTGTGGAAGTCTGTCATATATGCACTCACTAACATCTTCCTCCTAAGGTTATTCAACCAGCTGAGTGTTCAGGTAGTCATGTCACAATGATATGATGTCAGAGGTCAGTATCCATCGTGTACTCAGATATGGAAGCTGACATAAAGAAATATCATAGGAGGTGGCTGCAATGGATGGATAATTATACTACCACACAGAACTGTTGCATGTTGTTGGGTTATTGATTCCTCTGCGGAGGCCAAAGGTATCTATGTAGTCACGCATGTGTTTCTGTGTGTGTATGTCTGTGTGGGACCCTTCTTTTAAACACAATAACTGGAAGACGCAAGGTCCGACTGGTCTCGTACTTGGGTGGTAAATCACCCATAGTGTGTAGATGATCCCTAGTGATTTTAGCACCAATCTCATCAATTTTCATGAGTGAATTTCTTAAAATAACACAAATAGAAGCTTCAGTAGAGTAAATTTCAATTGAATTTTCACCAGGTATGTGTGTTCGCCAGATGGCAAGGAATCACATAGCCATTCGGCGCTTGTTATACCGTCATGACCTTACCTTCCTCCTTCACATGGAGAAGGGGTGGAGGGTGGGGAGTTGGCACTAATTCACCATCTAGTGCCACAATGGATGCTATGAAATATGCTACCCAAAATCATTGTTCATTCCGCCTATTACTTATTCTTTCCAGGTTATCGCTTCTGTTGCCCAGGACTACTCAAACTACATCTCTGATGAGCAGAACATCAGGAATGAATATCTAGAGCTGGAAAAGCTTGCTACATGGGGACAGAGACTGAGAAGCTACAAGGTTATTTGGATTTCGCTTCTAAAACAGGTCCTACCCATTAGTCATGCGATGTTATCAATGGTCTGAGGATGTAATGGCTGTCTTGGTTCATGGAGAGGTTGGTTTGGTAGGTATACCTATTGGCCACCATGTTGTACCACAATTGTAAAATTGTGTGATGTACCAGGAATGGTCTTGTGAGATACTTTGTAATTTGCACAATACAAAATATGTTATGTGAGTATCGATCATTATCATGGCTTAAGCCATCTTTCTTCTTGAGTGGCTGAGGCATCACACTGGCAACCGGGAGATTCTGGGTTTCGATCCAGTGTCTGTCATATTGAAGTAGCCGACTTAAAAAATGGGCCCCACCGTTGTTGTATGCGTTATGCTTCACATGGGCAATGGAGTAGGAAAATCCAGCGTCCCAAAACTTGTGAAAAGGACATGTGCACCGCTTGTTAAACCATGTATCAAAATTAGGGCATAAAACCCTAACTCTTGGCTTCGAGCACATATGAATACCTGCTCAGCCAAACTGGATTCTGAGATGGAAAGGAATACATACATTTGTTGGCATTGTGAGATCCTTTCCTCGGAACATATCTAATGTAAAGAAACCAACAGGTCATAAGTATTATCATGAATATGACTTTTTTAAGAGTGCCTCACATGTCAAAACAATATCTCAAAGTAGGTAATGATGGTTAACTAATATTTACCACAGTCAGTTGTGAGAACGTCAGCTTTCCAGACCGAGTTGGGTCATACAATTGACCTCTACATTGATGTCCTGCCGATGAGGCATGGCCCTACTGCGTGTACTTGGTGAAGGATTTGCTGCAGTCAATAAGTGCAGTTACTGCAGTACCCAGGTCTGCACCCTTGCCAGACATCGGTATCTTTCACTTGCTGCCACATACAGCGCAGCACTATTTTGGTTGCCTACAGGGTACCCTTTTACATCGGGTGGAGTGAAGCGATTCAGACAAAGTGCATTCCTCAAGGGTATATCCTGGACTCGAACCCACAACCTCTGGATTAGGCCACCCAAAAAAATTGTTGTGTTGCCCTCTGCGACAGACCCCAAATTCCCAAAATTGGCCAGGCGCATTTGTTTTATTCCACGAAGTATCCAAATATGACTGTTTCTGCCAAAAATTGAAAGGTCCTGACCAGAAAATGCCTAAACATGTCTTACCTTGTAGTATGGTTTAGATAACAAGTATAGACATTATAGAACACGGGGAAGCAGTGACAAAAAAATATAAATATTATGTATTCCGAACGACTGAGGGCAACACAATTTTTTGGGGGGCGGGGCCCTTATGAGCCTTAACCAATTAACCCACTTGGCTCTCTCCACCATGCTCTAATACTGTGCCTGATCAGTAGAGAAATGAAGTAATTATGACAATTTTGTAGTGGTCACACTTCACTTACCTAAAACTTGCCTGTCTACTTCCTTTGATGAATGTTCTTGTTAAGCCAACTTGAACTAGAGTCACGGATTACCCCAATTCTCATCTAAATTCTACGTGTTCCACTATTATTTGTTCGACTTTCTTGAGAAGAGTATGCTCGACTAGCATTTTCGATTCATCCATGTGTATCACATAACCCTAATTAGAATTCAATGTTCCTATATTTTCAGCTGGTTGTCATTTTGTCGAGGGGCTCATAAGTTTGTTGGTCGGTTGTGAATGCCATTTGGTGAAGGATCTTAATGTGAACTTGTTGATTTAATGTTGTGCTGATTCACATATTCCTGACAGGTAATTTTTCACCATCATTGTAGGCAAACCAACCCATCACCTGCATTTTAATATTTTGTCCACAGATATCGTTCAAAGAGGTGTATCGCAGACCTCAGTCAGCGGAGCTTCAGAAGGTGTTGATGGTGATGACTGCCCACTCTTATTTAGAGCTGTCCTTGATCCTAGAGTTCTGTAGGTATGTTTGTTGAGCATTTATTTGATGATACGAACTGAAATCATATTGACCTATGCGAGCCGCCTGTGGAAATGTAAAGGAGGCTACCAGGCAAATCCAATCCAATCTGGCAAACTTCAACATTTTCCTGTACTTTGTAATTTGTATTACTTTTCAGTGATTTTGGCCTCAGTAGTGATGCAGCCTTGTTGATGTATCTGAAGCAGAACTTACTGCCCAGTACTGTGCAGCAGAAGCCGAGAGCTTCTGTCGATGATACGAGAGAGCTAGACGTGGGCTAGATACGGGAGGCTACCAGGGAAATAAAGGACAAGCAGTTGACTATCACCAACCTCAATGAAATACTGGAGAAGGTGATGTAACTGATGCTACACTGTATAGTTTGTCTACTCCCCTACCTGTATTTGCACTCCATCATTAATATAAATACTCCCGTATCCTTCTAATAACCCTCTATTTCACATTAGTACCCCCTCAAGGTATATTCTATGTTGTTGATGCATAGCCTGCAAGTTCAAACAGTTTTTGTAGCACTCTAAATCATAATGAACAGATACGACAGCCTTTGTTGTAGAATTAAAACCAGGTTGTCATCATAATAGGAGGTTTAAAAAGCCTGAGGCGCTGCTGATGGCTGCCTCCTATTATGATGTCATCTCAGTTTTAAATAAAAACAAAGGACCGAGTATATGTTTATTATTCCCATTCATAAATGATTCATTATGTTTCATGGTAAAAGTTTTAATGTCTAGATCATACCATTCCAAGAAGTGTTTGATAAACT
This sequence comes from Pentamera pediparva, assembly GCA_025400115.1. Lineage (NCBI taxonomy): Eukaryota > Metazoa > Echinodermata > Holothuroidea > Dendrochirotida > Phyllophoridae > Pentamera > Pentamera pediparva. Next base: position 4,725 of record JAODTT010225403.1, read on the forward strand.
GCCAAGCATTATTCATGCATGTAATTCGTTCATCACGTATGGTGTCTGCGAAGTCTACGCAGCGTCAAATTCCTTGCCCACGCTTGGCTCTTGAACGCATACCCACGTACGTGTCATTGCGTAGTGCTTACATCCTTATATGGTCAACCATTGTTCAGTATAATCCACTTTCCCACACTAGAGCTACATACATAGGTTACATGCTATATATATACAAATGAATGATCGCGACACTTGTTTGCACCAACAAATACATGTACAACTTCATGCAAGGCACTGTGATCTTCGCGACATGTCAATTTGCTACAATCGTTTGAGGACTATTTTATGGTGTCCTAGTTTACGCCTATCAAAGTTGCTGCAAATTTGCAGAATAATATTCCTGTGTGTATATCTCAATGAGTCCTTCAGCACCCCGTCAGTAATTAGAAGAGATACTCCAGTCAAAATTGGCCTGTTGCCATTTTGTATGATGCTTCTTGTAAGCAGCATCTAGACAGGGTAGTATGGAGAACTCCAGCCGATATTTGATTTTCTTCATCTGTTACAGAACAAAGAGGCTCGTTTGATCTTTCAGCAGCTAAAATTTTCCACAGTGACCCGTCTCATTCATGCCCCTCACTGGTTAAAAAACGAACAGCGCATCAATCACAAAACGTTCACTTTAGCCTTCAAGTCTCTCCATGGTGATACATTCATGGGAATCCACCCAGGTACAACCAAAGTTTTTCCACCAGTACTGGTGATAGATGTTTTTCTGCAGTAAAGTTGTGGAATAGTCTCCCTGGTGAGGTTGCCAATGCAGACACTGTCGCTTCTTTTAGGAAGCACCTCATGGAACATCTGTTCGTGTAATGTTGCTATGTTTTTGGGATTCGTTCCTCTTGCGCTTTTATCTTCTGAATGGGCGCTATATAAATGGGATTATTATTATCATCGTCAATAGCAAACAACTAAAGTAACCTATTGTAGTGTATTCATGCTATATGTTCAGGGCTTGAAATAAGTGGGAGACCAGGCTTTCCATCCCTAGCAACCCATGGAAAGCCCCTGGTCCAACAGAATCCATGTGACCCAGGGGCTACTTTTTGACAGGAATTGCCCCTGTTTGAGTAACCTTCTTCTATTATGACACTGAAAGGCATATAACAGTAAATTGTCCCTTTTTACCACGAACATGTTGCATGGACACTACAATTTCCTTATGCCTTCCTTGGTTTGAGGTTTAGGAATTTTACTAGATGCTTATAATCACGCTGCCTTCGTTAACATGATGTGGTTATTCACTTCATTTTTAGGTTGACAGCTATGATTATGAGAGGATTGACTTCATACTAAGAACACTGAAGGACATTGCTGAGGAACCAGATAGTTCACTTGATCAGGTATGTATTACATCTCCTTGACGTCTTATGTCATTCCTCCATCTGAAGGTGCTTCAGCAGACTGGGGTGACCCCAGCCAGACGAATGGGACTCCGAATAACTGGGACATATGCTGAGTTCCACTCACTTTGTGATTCCCACTAGGTGACTCCACAAAATATACTCCATCTGGCACTTTTGTTTCGACAGCGAACAAATAAATCTTTTAATCTCAAAATCTTGGCGGGAATTGCACCATTCCATTTCCTAATTAGGACAATAGAAAACTGTGATAAACATTTTGCATTGTAAATTACAAGTAATTTGGTTACCTATTTGAGCCAATTGACTCAAATATTTACTGAGTTTCCACCATTTTGTTCCAAAATGTGCCGTCGAGGTAGAAATTCAAATTTCCACTTCTCCACCCGTGATCACGACTTGTGTACAAATGGAACGGTCAGGAAGTCTTGTGTACCCGAGTGAATAGAGTGCAGCGATTTGTGTTTGATGCAGGGGAGGAAATAGTGTGGAATGAGAGTGGACCAGGGTTGCAGGTAAGCGAGGCTAAAAGGTCTGCTCAGCGGATGGAGCATCTTTGCTGGGGAAGCAGGAGTCTGCAGGAACTACGATGGTAGGGGGGTGAACTGGGCATGAACTGATGGGTCTGGAAAAATGTGAATATCCCAGGGAAGTAAGAATTCATTTCCTGGAAAGATGACAATGATTTTGCAGGGGGATTACCCTTAGAAATGCAAGGTTTCCCTTCAGAATGCAATATTTCTCTCCAGATGGCGAGATTTCTCTGGAAGGAGCTTCCCAAGTTTGTTCTAGCCCTGATGGGATAATCTAGTGGTGCCGCTGGATGCGTTACTTGATCAGGAGTTACCTAAACTAAAGTTTGTAGGGGGTGTGGTGACATTATATAATGCATGTCAGTTTGATTTTGCAGCATGTAGGGAATCTTGGCGATAACTCTACGCAACTTGGCGGTTTGAATCTTTGCCATGGTCGATTGGTAGAACACACCCGTACTGTAATGGGTTGTCATATCAAAGTGAAGAAATTATATCAACACGTTGTGCATGATCGTTATCATGCTCATCCTGTTTTCTGTCTGAATCAATCCACATCAGTGTGTAAGATGGTTCATGGCAGCTTTCACAGAACTCTTCCACTTGGAATGGTTGCTCATAGCAGCAGGATCCAGATTCCAGTCCTCAAGACCTTGTCGAAGCATTCTAGACCAGGTGCTCCTTGGTATCTCACGGATTGCTGCTCCAGCAATCCCCATGTCAGTAGACCTCTTCAACCAGCCATCACTACATTGAACATGTCCATACCAGCTAAGTCTTCTCACCCATAGACTCCAGGCTGGGGGCTCCCAAATCTTCATGAGTGCTGTCAAGTCCTCTTCGTCCTCTGGTTTTAGGCCACATAACCATCTCAACATGTAATGCTCATCTCTCTTATTCCTCCTGATGTCTTCCATTTCAGGTGCCTAACACTCACTGACAAGTTTTCAGTGACAGGCTCTCGCATGTGAGGACAGGCAGAATTTCTTTGAATCCCCTGCCTGATTCCTGATCGTCAAATGCGCTTCTTTGGGCAAATGGCGCGCCTCCCAGAGGGCGATTCAGTCCATCGCATCCTGGGCACAGGGACCCGGTAGAGACGCCCGCTGGGTGGCCACGTAGCTCTTGGTTGGCGCAGCTCCGCGGGTACCTCTAGGAGTTGGGGGGATGGGTCAGGCTCAGGCCTGTTCGCTTGCTCGGAGAAGGCCGGGTGATTGGATGCGGCTAGGTGCCTACCATGAGTAAGAGAATGCAATGCTGGTGGTAATGGGGTCTGATAGGGTAGTGGTTATGTAATAATCCCAAATAACAAAAGTTTTGTGTTTTTGTCACAGCAATTGGAGATGCTCCGACTGATAAAGGACTATAAGAGGATAAGCCAGCCTTCTGTAACTGAAGTTAGTCAACAGTCTATAGATGACTACAAGGTATGTATGTTATAATGTGTGTGGCTCCCTCTTCCAAAATACATTATGGAAATATTAGACGACACTAATAACTCAGAGGGCTTTGTAAATATTGAAAGAGTGCAAGCCAAGCTCTGTATGAGATAGCTACAATTTATGAACAAATGTGTGTGGCCCTTACCTCCAAAACACATTGAGATGTGCTTCACTGGTGGAAATTTTAGAGACTTTTGCTGTAAATCATGTATTTTTTCATGTGTAATTAGTATGGTATTGTAACTATCTCATACAGAGCTTGGCTTTCACTGACCAAGAAGGTAAATGAAATACGGTGCCCTTGACAAAGTGTATGCAGTTGGAGTGCGTGGATTGTGCATGGGGTTACTAGGTCATATGAAACCACTACAGATTGGGCACTGGTGATTGCTCATATCCACTCTATCACTGGCAAGTGTTCCACATCATAGAATTGCTTTCGCCCCGCCCCTCCGCTGCTATCATCGTGAGAGTGGGATAGGTTCAAGGTATTTCATGCCTAGAATAAAGAACAACTTACATGGTGGACATTTCCCTTTCCCTTATATAGCAACGCATGACACAATGGTGCTGGTGTATTGCTAAACAGTATTCTAAACGGCTAGTCACACTAGCTGTTGCGATAACCAAAACGATAAACTATTATGATAACGATCAAATTATTTGGATTGATGCGGTCATGCAGTAACGATAGAATATTCTCTGCTACGCATGTCTGAGCTATTGTAGGACTATGACGTCAGGTATAAAAATCGCTCACTGAACGATTGGCCTTTGATCGCTTTTGTTATCATTATCGTTCATGTGTGACCTGTGTAACTGAGTTGTCGCTACAGTGGGGCCTTAATATTCCAAATCGGGCTGGACTTATCCATTATATGACACTACATTCAAAACTGATAAAAATTGTGATATTGATGTGCAATGTGCAATAAATATAAGAAAAACATTCCACATTGGACTGATTCTGCAGATATACCTAATTGGGTATCTTATCATTGTTATTGAAACGCCCAAATGGTAATTTGGTTTCGTTTCATCATGGGGAAATTGTGAAGAATTCTGATGAAAAGTTGTTATGGTGTGATCGGGCCTTTCGCAGTCTGGTAATTATCCACCACCAGTGGTATCTGGTCTCAGAATGTCATTGTCTGCTATGGAATAAATGATGACGTGATGTTCACATTTTCAGATGTCGGAGCAGAGTCAGACGCGTCTTCCATTCCATGGTCTCTTGAAAACAAACCGGTGGAAAATTCTCTGTAAGCTATCAATGTTTTGATTTACCCGATACAACTGCATGCAGCAGTAGCAGCTACTGCAGTTAACACAAAATACAGAATACAGATTACCAGATAACACAGTAGATACTGTTAGGAGAAGAATGGTAGTGTTGGCTGGATTATGAGATGAGGATTACACCCCAGTAACAACTTGAGTGAACAAGAAAATATGCTCCAGTGGCTGCTGTCTCAAGCAGCTGTATCTGCTGGTCTAATTTCATCGATATAATTTAGCTGTGTAGCTCAAAGGTTTCTACTGCAGTTGTACTGCCTGCAGCCGCAATTACTAGTATTATAAGGTCTCAACAGAGAATGTGCTGGAATCTTCAAAAGTTTCAGACTTAACAGCTGTTTTGTACTCAGCTCATTGTAGATTGTACTTTGTGTAACAGGTTGTCTTAAACTGGCACAATTGAAAAGAGAGTCAATTTTGAAGCTCCACATCCAAGATTGGGAGGTTCTCATTTATTATGGTATCTCAACAGAGAATGTTCTGAAATGTTGTCAGATTCAATGTTGTTATGTACTAGGCTTGAGTTCAGTCTAGATTGTACTTCAAAGGTCATGTGACACATTGTCCTCAAATTGGCGCGAATGAAAATTTGCAAGCTCTACATCCAAAATTGGGAGGTTCTTAGCTATCAAGGTGTCTAGCTTTGAAATCTTGAAATCCTGATGGGGGGTACAATATGAAGGCTGCCTATCGGTTCTACACACTACAAATGCTGCAATCTCGGACCTTGATTGGGGAAGACGGAAGATCGTATTCACAAAGTTAATGATTTCCTCGTACATATCTTGTGAACAATTTGTAAGTTTCTAATCAGATCTCATTCCTAATTCATCTGTTACAGAGATCCAAAAGTATTAGTTTTCAATGACTTTGTATCAGGCAGGCTCCCACAGTCCCCCCTTCAACATCACAAGGTGTGTTGTGCGCTAGCAAGTGTGTCTCAATTTCACACACATATCGACTGAAATTGGCACCGTGGTTCAAATTTCTCAGGTGAAGTCAAGTGTACATCACCCTTGGCCTTTACTATGCAACCTTCTTTGATTGATTTCATATGTTGCCTACCTCCGTTTCCATTTCCATGTGGTCAATGAGAGGTTAATCTAAAAATGATTTTATAAGATTCAGATTTGGGTTTATAGTTTTGTACCAAGGCAACGCCTCCTCACACAACTAACTGCTCTATCTCCTGGTCAATGGTAACCTGATGGAGGCCGTCCCTGCACCACTCAGGATACACGTGTGCTCACGACCTTCTACACCATTGGTAGCCAACTCGAGCAGCACCTACTCCCCTTGCCTCGCAGATACCCAATTTTACACCTGAGTAGTATGAAACAATCGTGGAGACATGCCTTGTCTAAGGGCACTGCGGAAATTCCGCTCAGGCTTCGAAAAGATCCAAACTCGCAATCTGTTCAGTCCGGAGCTCTACTGACTGAGCTAATCTGCTATGGGTGGGTGGTATTAAATGACACATCAGTTCATGTCTGTTTGGTCTCTGGATTGTCATTCAGGTCCTATTGTGTGCAAATTCTCCCCTTCAGTCACTTTTCAATTCTCACAATTTTAAGAATATGATATAGTTTCATGGATTCTTTTTTACTGTAAGTTCTGGTGGCAGTTGACTTGGCTTTGCAGTGCAGAGTTTTCAAACTAACAGGATTCCAATTTTCGTTTACAGCCAAAGAACTATATGCCAATACCTTTGAACAGCTACTCCCAGTCACCCAGTTATTGAAGGTATATCTTGCTGTTGGTTTGATTTTAATTGATATCAATTCTGTAATGGGCATTGCGTGAGAGCAAAGGGCATTATTTAAATCTTCAGAAAGTATAGTTCACACAACTGGTTGCTTTTCCGAGCTGCTATTTTGATGTTTGGCACTCAAAATGGGTTTAGCTAACTGCCCTCCGATTGTTGTATTGGGCAAATCTATTTAATATACTCGACTCCCCCCACATAGGAACAATGCACCTGTCCCCACACGTGTCAAGTCTCTGACAAATTTCACCCCAAACTGGCAAACCTATCACCCTTCTCATTCATGAGTCTAGTTAATTTAATTGCCACGGGTTCAGTATAGAGCCAATTGAGGCTCATCGAGGAACCCTGGCCATTTTTATCATGAATGAGCATCGGCGATAACTCGCCTTATTTGCTCAACTAGTGCTTAGATGATATCAAGGCAGGGGTGTTACTATCCCAACCTGCTCCTGGGACTGCCAATTTGTCCCCATCCGACGGACGATTAGTGAACCCCAAGATCTTATCACTTTCTCGGGACCTGGAGTAGCAGGAGATTCATGTCCACCGTGACTGCTCACAGCCGACTGACGAGACTTATTGCAAATATCCCAAACAAACCACAGAAACCCACAAGTCCACTGCATTACAACAAATACAGCGACCTAGCTGCCTAGAGAAAACGCCGCCCGGTGCATGCAATGATGCAAAGCGTCACAGATACCACCCTGCCACTCCAAGATAAACATGGCAGCAATGCATTTACGGCGCATATTTCTATCCTGCTCCCGAGACTGCCATTTGACTCCCCCATCCAAATGACGTCACGATTTGGTATTCCGGTCCTTAAAGTACCGATATCGTCGGGTACGGCGGCGTCCGTGTGACGTCATGACGAAAATCGTCTCAGTGCAATTCGATCTCGGTTACGGTTTAGTTTAGTTTCATGAAAAGGGGTCAGGAAGGACATAGTCCTCCTAAACGACCCCAAAGCCACAACAACTCGGAAGCGAAAAGAAAACTAATGCCTGAAAGAATCGCCCTCCGTTCTTCAAAATCAAATCAAGACCATTCTTGAACGCATCCACACCCTTAGATAAAACAACATCTTCTGGAAGGCTATTCGACTCGTTGGTCACTCTCTGAGAGGAAAAATATTTACGAATTTTCAACCAGCCGCGTTTACCACGGTACTTGAGGCGGTGACCCCTGTTGGCAGTAACATTGGAAAACTCGAAGAAGTAGTCGAAGGAAAGGCCATCGAGTCCATGGACAATTTTGAAGACCTGGATCAAATCACCTCGAATTCGCCTCAGCTCCATCGAAGTTAGACCGAGACGCCGCTATCTTTCCTCATGAGGAATATCAACACTATGATTGTCCTTGTCTGTCAACGAAATATCAGTCCTGTTCCGGTATACCGTCATCGAATTGCACTGGAACAGTTGTTCCGTCGTGACACCATGCAAACGGCGTTGTCGATCGTACGCTAGGCGTTGCAAGACGTTTATGTCACTTCGAAACATTCTCAGAGTGTGAATTTTCGGTAGGGTGGCTGACTCGCATGATGGAGGTTCCTGATCGAATCGCCCTCAATCACCGCGGGTCCTTTTCAACGCTCCGCTCCTTTCGCATGTGGAAAAGTGGCTGCATGTTCGAAATTTCATGTCCGTCGGGGACGTGAAATTGCGTTCCCGAGAGCAGGAATTATTCACCACTGCCTCGTTAAACTATGGACACTGCTGGTACTGCTGTTCGAGCAGAAATTGTGGCTCAGCATCTTGGGCATCAATATTCGGCTCAGAAGCCGAGGTGTCGGGAGATGAGCTCCCGCAGCCTGAGCGTTGTCCCAGCGTAGGCTTCTCCAATTATTTCCTTATTAATATTATTATTATTATTATTAAAACATTCTCTCTACTAACGGGAGTACGTAGTGAGATACAAGTCCGTTACCCCAACAATGTAGCAATGCAGGCACCAAATAAGATTGTCAGCATTCATTGACAGTCAGGTCCAGTCTAGTGCCGAGTACGCCAATCAATAGTGATTGCAACCAAAATCTCAATTATACTCAACCCGGCAGTTCTTCGAGGAGTTAACTATGCTGTGAGATTAGTCACATCTGAATATAGTTGGTCGTAGTTTACTGTCGCAGTTTACATACGCAGTACTGGAAAGCCATGGTTATTATCGGGGTAGTATTCTGTGGAATATTCGCAGCCCACCGACGGCTACGCCGCCTTCATCGGGGTCACTCCGAGCTCGGCGGCCAGTTTGTTCTGTTGGGATGAATTGATAAGAGCAAATTATAGGCATGGGAGTTCACTGCAAAAAGGGGACGGAAATGGCATAGGCCAACACTAGTACAAT
>JAODTT010226514.1:0-13507 GCA_025400115.1 Pentamera pediparva
AAAGATGAGAGGGAACCCTAACCCCACCCCGAAAATTAATGACTTCAGTCACACGCGTTGCTGAAAAACAATGAAGAAAATACGACGTTCCCTACACGCCCTCCGTCGTCAAAATCTATGCCTCCGATGGGCACATGGAACCAACCACTAATCACCTACCATAATGTGTGACATCACGCAATCGAAAATATAAGCTTACTCATCACGCATGTAAATTTACACTCCTCCAAAAGCACATGGAACTAGCTATTAATAACATATTATGATGTGTGATATTACACATTCGATGTGTTTTCTCAGATCAAGTGTGTAGGCTAAAGTTACACATCTAATAGGTAAATTCAAGAGAAACGTGTTAAATTACCTAACGAATGTGTAGATTTACCTACTAATTTTTGGTTCTACTGAATAACAAATCATGATGTGTAATATTACACATTTGATGTGTATCGTAAAGTATTCTATATGGTTCATATCAAATCAAGTGTGTAAAGTTACACAATTAATAGATCGATTTCAAGGGAACGTGTTAAATTACCTGACGGATGTGTAAATTTACCTACTCATTTTCGTGTGTGCTGATCATCAGTGACTTGTCAAAAGGTGCACATGTTTTTCTGATCACACCCGAAGCACCGTATTAGTGTGTCACATTGTCGTGTCCCCAGGAGAACTTCACATTAGTTGCAGTCACATGCAGTGCCCACTACGTTTTACAAGGGCAGTTACGACACAGACGAGGAGACATGCCTTGTCTAACAGCATTACGGAAAAGACAAAGTTTTGCATGGATGCGAACTCGCATTCTTCTGATTATATAAGTCTGGAGCTCTGCCGACCTAGCTAATCAGCCGACTCAGACTGGCTCTCACTTGGTATGTACTGTAGGTTCACTGGGTTGGTCACATGATTACAAAGTGTTTTCGAGTCAGATGATGGTCACCGAAGTCGAAGATAAAATCGTTGTAGAGATGCAGAGGACACATGCTTTGCATACAGGTTGGTAGCCTGTTGAAACAGGCGTTCGATGCTGTTTCATTAGCATAGGCTCCATTCACTCATATGCACATTATGACGTAATACACAATCGGATTTTTGTACATCATTCGACCGTCGCGTGGTATATACCAAAGAGGAATAGCTCCCTCTATTCGTTAGTTATGACGCTGCCATATCGTCTGCTTTAGCAGCAGACTGATAGGTTGGTTATATGGAGTATTATATATATTATCTTTTGTTTTGAGATCAACAGAGGTAAAGTCTGAAATCCGTGTGAACCTAAGTCCACAAAGCTTGGTTGAATGGATGGACTTCAAATTGAGCGTGTGGTTTTCAATTCCTTGCCACTACAGATGCCAAAAGGAATCCATACGATGATGCGGGTGTGTATGTATTTGTGTTTGTGTGTGTACACATGTATGTGTGCTACGCCCCTTGTAAACACGAGAACTGTTGAACGCAAAGGTGCATACTTGGTATGTAAGTTGGCCGTATGGAGTACATGATCCGTATTGTTTTTGGATCTGGTCCGAAGCCATCAGGGGTCAACATGAGTCCAAGTCTAAAATCCTTGTAAACACGATAACTAGTGAACCCAAATGTACAAAGTCTTCATACTTGGTATGGAGGTTGGCCATATTCCGGACATAATCGCTGTTGTTTTTTAGTCTAGTCATCTGAGGTCAACAGGAGTCAGAGTCTAGAAACATTGTAAACACGATGACTGTTGTGAACGCGAAGGTGCAGTCTTTACACTTGGTATATATGTTGGCCATATAGAGTACATGATCCCTATTGTCTGTGGTTATTGTCGAAAGTCATCTGAGATTGACAGAGGTCAAAGTCTAAAGACCCTGTAAACACGATAACTAGTGAATGCAAATATGCATCTTTCATAGATTAGTCTTCATACTTGGTATGGGGTTGGCCATATAGAGTACATGGTCTCTATTTTTCGGGGGGATTGTCTAAGGTCATTTGAGGTCAACAGAGGTCACATTCAGAAAAATGTGTAAGACGCAAAGGTGTAGGGTTCATACTCTGTACAATGTAGGTCAGTTGTATTAGGTACATGATCCCTATTGTTTCTGGCTCAAGTTAAATATCATATGAGGTCCCTAGCTGTTGTTCTGTTGCTACAAATTCAGGCCATAACTGGACTTAGTTCAACTAGAGAACCAAGAATGTTAATATTATAGGCCTATGTGGCTTGTAAGTTAGCGTAAAGACCCCATATAGGTTCAGGATGCTAGAATTGAACCAATGAATTTCTCACACCCTCTGGAGGATGCTCCCATTGACTTTTTATTTTTCACACGGTACATTTTTCGGCGTCGTTGTCCCCATCCTCCAATTGAACATGGATCAACGCCTGTGTCGGAGGCCAACACAATATCTAAATAGTGTGTTCCAAATCAAACTTGCACCATATTATAAAACATTGCTGACCTTGTTCACATAGTTACTGATGAGTGATAAAAATGCTGGAGGTCTCTCTGCTCATTCAAAAGTGTTCAGTCTATTATCAGGTTATAACGAATGTTGTCCATTCTGGGCCTGAACTATGGTATATGGTATTCGCCCGCAGCTACCAAGACGTTTACGGTTCGGCTCGCTTTGATATGAACGTGGGCGCCCGGAAGTTTGAAGGCAATACTATACTCTCGTGCCCGGGTATCTTCCATGATCGGTCTCTTCCGTTTCTACATTCGAAATGAATGGGTCAGCGTAACAGCTTCCGTCACACGAAGATCGCATGATGCACATTATCATTTGATGGACCTCTATTATGGCTATGTCTGGAAGAGAACTCAGGAACATTTCCAACTATGGCAGCATGCTGTTTTTTCAAATTGATTTTTATTCGTTTGACTGACTCCATTCACCTCAAGGCTAGACGTTTAATTGCATGAAAATTACATTTTCAAAGCATTGACATATTGTACCAAAATACTCAAAATACAAAAACTTCATAAAAAATTGTGATTACACTCAACTTCTCAACTGCCCCGACAAGGGCCGATGCGCACCTCTGAACAAGAAATTCCCTCATTGGATAACGCTAACCCCAATCCTCAATCTATCACATAACCATGGCAAAGAAAACAATCTAGTCCATACAATACGAACAGCCAATCAGAGATTACCTTACTGGATGTGTGCTTCAACTGCCCCGACAATGTTAAGGGTGAAATATATCTGAATCAATTAAGTGGTCCATCAATTCACCCACGTCGTTCGGCATTGCCCCGAGTCGCGGGGTAATCCCGAACGACGCTATTTTTGTTATCCATGTATGACGTCACATAGTGGAATGTGACATGCCCGGAGATATATAAGGTATATATATGGTCGCAAAGCCAACCATCGAAAGACCCAAACAGATGACAGATGGTCCTTTTTTGCGGATTGCCCAGTCCCCCGCCCCAGTACACTTCAGGTAAAGATGGCCCTGTCCTGAACATGATCTAGTTTTGAGTTCGATCACAACACACTGAACAGACATAATTCATAGATAACCTGTTCACACAAAACCTGTAACTCGAGAGGGCTCATGGCAGCTATATTTAATTCATAGACTACAAAATATGGATTTTCAAAATCAAAACAGATGTCATATGCATTGAGTTATTGATGTTATACACCACTAAGTAAGCCTTTTCCAGACTGTTTGGAAATTCCGCCTAGAAGCCGAGATATCCAGTAATTATCGTACCGGCATATTGGAAAGGCTATGGCGGCAATTTTGTGATTATGTAAATCAGGCCAGATGCCCAAAGATGATAGAGTGTCATCAATCGGATTCTTATTATTTATTGTCTTTTTTCACCAGAATCAGAAGATAAACATTACTCATATACTGTAACTTCTTTTATAACTTTTTGTAACTCTTTTGTAACTTCTAGTATAACGTATAGCATAACTCTCCTGGAACTTGCCCCAGTTAATGCCGTAAGGTACTTTCTGATCGGCTAATGGTGTTGGTATAGTCTTTGTTATGGTTGGGGATTGGGTTAGGGATTGGGGTTAGTGCAGCCAATCATAAAAAAAAAATCGTGAGTATTTGCATATATGTGGCATATTAGTGATGTGGCTATTGCAACTTCTGATAGGAAGTGTAGAGCTCCTGACAGGGGTCATTTAAATTTCACGTTATCTGCGGTTTGCTTTACAGCCAAGTTGGTGCATGACGGCCGTTGAGGAGAACACTCAAAATTTTAAATACCTCTGGTGAAAAAAGTTTTTGACACCATCCCATCCTCGGATGGTGAAATTCGCTCCCGGATTTCCCGGGAGCGAAAATCCGTTCGCTCTCGGATTTTCAAAAGTATGTGTGTTGCATTGACGCTGTATTACACAGGTCCTCGTGATTCCCCGGGACGTCACAAGACATGTTGTGCAACAGTAAATGTGTCATATTTGCCTATGACACATTCTGAGTATGACAGCCATAATGTTGCCTATTTTACAGTTGTTTCAGAAGAAGCGTCAGAAGTCAACCGACCGAAGTTGTTCGTGGCTTGCGCCCATGTATGTACAGTATGTATTCATAGTTTGGTTTAGTGAAAAGGGGTCAGGAAGGACATAATCCTCATAAACGACACTGAAGCCACAACATCTCGAAAGCGACAAAAACCCAATGCCTAAAAAATTCGCCACAATTCTTGGGAAACAAATCAGGACCGTTCTTGAACGCATTCACAATCTTAAATAAAACATCTTCTGGAAGGCTATTCCACTCAATGATTATTCTCTGCGGAAAGAAGTATTCATGAATGTCCAGTTCGCAGCGTTTGCAACGAAGCTCGAGGCGATGACCCATATTGGCAGTGACATTGGAAAACTCAAAGAAGTAGTCGAAAGGAAGACCATCGAGTCCATGGACATTTTTAAAAACCTGAATCAAATCGCCCCGAATTCACCTCAGCTCCATCGAAGTTAGACCGAGATGCCTCAATCTTTCCTCGTAAGGTAAATCCCTTAGCCAACTAATTGATCTAGTAGCCCTCCTTTGAAAGTTTTCAATCAACTGCTTATCTCTCGAAGTAAGGATCCCACTCTTGGACAGATTACTATAGGTGAGGTCTCACTAGTTGCTTAAACAGCCTGACAACGATTTTTTATCAAGAAAACTGAAGTGACCCTAATCAAGCCAAGAATCCAATTACCTTTCCTAGCAGCTTCAGCACACTGCTTGGAAGGTTTCAAAGACTGGAACCCAACATGCATAACTTTGTACTTATCGGCATTGGAAAACATTTGCCAATCGGAAGACCATTTGGAGATTATATCTATATCCCTTTGAACAATTGCAACATCATCATTCGAAGCGACCTCCCGATACAACTCGGTATCGTCCGCACATTTTCTAAATCTGGAATGTACAGCATTTTCAAGATAGTTGATATACGCCAGAAAGAGGAATGGCCCAAGAACCGATCCATTAATGACAACCCGTTGTTCCCTATTGTAACACTCGTAAAACAATCGACAACTACACCGAAATGACCTCTGAATCTACAACAACGAGCGGGTTTCGAATCTCTAAAAGATGGCGAAAGTTTCTCATATGTGGGACTCTACTTTATTTACACGTCCCCATCAGCATAATCAAATCATGAAAGTGAGTATTGTAGTATACAACGTGATAAAATGATTGGCGATAAAAGGTACACCCACCCCTCTTTTGTGTGAAACACACAAAGGCGAGGATCCTATATACAACAGGACAACCCGAATACCAACACACGCTGTAACCTATAGTTCAACATACTCTAATAATTACCTAATAACCAAACCTATTGTGGTTATACCAAGATACAACTAGACACATAGACCAACTACCAAGGTCCACAGATAGATGCACAACACCACAATATTTCCTGAGTGAGTAACCTGTTCCAATGTTACACTGATCACATGACCTACTGTGACCCCTGAGGTAAATAATTGCAACAACTGACTACATGGTACAAATCCGAAATTGACCTAGTTTCCTCACTGATCTACCAGGTGGACATGGCATGGAAAGCCCAGAACTCCATGACTAAACCCTATCAGCTTCAACCATTAATCCAGTAGAAATGCATCAGAAGCAGACAACAACCGAATACCTGAGCAAGCTAAATCCAACTGACTGAGAATACAATTGATTTCCATGCACGGCACATGTCCCAAGCATACTCAGCTCCCTCACTGCGATCCACTGACCCAGGTGCACTATAAAATAACAGTATGCCATTGGTCTATAACACAACCTTGAACAGCTTCAGCACATATCATGCAATAACATATCAATACATCCATCAACAACAAATACTAGCACAAATACACAGGGAATGTATGAATTAGTGACCTGGTCCTACGGATCCATATCGCGGCGCGGACGCGTCATGTTTCTATCATGACTTCCGGCGAGCATCGGATGAGATGGACATCTACATCGGACACAATTCGGGCGACTGCAGAGCATACGACATCTGTGGCGGCAACTGCAACCAGCGGGTCATTGGTAGCGACGTACGGCCTCACAATCACGTACATCATGTGCAATACACCACAGCCAGCTAGGCTATTACTCAGTTTAGCCTACAGGATGCATCATCAGACAGACAGTAACAACCAGGGATTGTCCTTCAGTTCCGACGTACGTAGTGTGCTCACAAGTTACAAATATTTACCAGCCACCGGCGAAATGTCAGCAGCCTAACACTACTATAAATGGTGCAGTGGAAGAACATCATCGTCAGAGGGAGCATCTCGGCTGTCATTTCCGGAGCCGTACACCGAGCCCAGCTGTTCGAGCACAAAGTGTAGACTAACAGTCAAAATCAACGTGACGGCCGGATATCCTAACCACGGTCCCAGGCAACCGCAGATATTGTGATTACTATATACGACCCCCACATAAAAACTCACCAAATAGAGGGCGTCATTCAGAAACCCTTAATAAATGAAGCACCAGTTGAGCTGCGGCCCAAACTAGACCTGTTACACTATGAAGCAACTCACGAATCCACATTGCCGTCGATACCGAAACTCTCCAATTTGGCAAGAGACGCTTGTGAGGCGCCTCATCGAGAGCTTCTTTGGAAGTCTAGGGAAATTATATCAACAGCATCGCCGTTGTCAACAGCACATGCAGCATCTTCCATAAACTCTTAGAGATTAGTCAAACACGAAATACTTTTCCTAAAACCATGCTGAGAATCCCGAATCAGACTGTACTCATGAAAATAATGGACCATGTGGTCTCGAATAGATGTTTCCATTACCTTACAGACAACTCGACGAGACTGAGACTCACATGCCTGTTATTACAGAGGAAGAGACCGATCGTCTTTCTTGAAAATGGGAGAAACATTTGCTCTCCTCCAATCATCCGGAACAACACCTTCTTGCAGGGTTTTTATTAGGAACAATAGCTAATGGAACAGACAACTGGTCGGCAAAAGACTTCAGAAGGAGAGGATAAACTCCGTCCGGACCAGGATTCTGACCACGTGTTAGCATTTGCCGTTTCTCCCTAATCAGATCAGGCGAACACACCATATCGTCAATACTATTAGGAGACTGACGAGGTTCTCCTGACTGGAAACTGACGAAAAATATTATTACGGACCCTATAGACATGTCCCGACTATTGCTGATTGTATTTCCCGGATTAGAAGCTAACAATGGACCAATGCTGTCCTTGACTTTCTGCTTCCCCCAACATAAGACACAAGGCGATCGCCGGAAGTGTCTCGCCTGGTGCGCGATCAGTGTTTTTTCTATAGGTCGAGAAATCTCGGAGGAATTATTAGAATTCCACCACTGAATAATTGGTGTATATGTTGAAAGCATCTATTTGGAGGCACACTATTTAGTATTAAATTAGATCATAGCTTCAATCATTGACCTCTGATGACAGTAGACTTTGAATGACTTCTAACAGTTTCAGCACCTTCAATATGTTTTCTAACTATCATTTGCATCGCACAATGTTTACAATAAATGACCTTCGGTGACCTCGACCCCACTGTTGGATTTACTGTGACTGAAAGTAGACCATGTCTACCAAGCCAGCAAACTTTGAAAAATTGCATACGTTATGCTAATTAGACTATTTAATTAGCATTTTAAACACATTGAATGACATTCGGTAACCTTGACTGACCTGCTAAATTCATCGGGACTGAAAGTAGACCATATCCACCAAATTTCATGAAAATCCAACGAAACCTCTCGAAATTGCATACCGGTACGTTATGCTAATCGGACTACTCAATTGTCATTTCAGACAAATTGAATGACCTTCGGTAACCTTGACTGTACTGTTAAATTAATCGGGACTGAATTAGACAAAAATCGCATTAATTATGCTAATTGGACTACTTAATTAGCAGTTCTCGGGCTGGAAATCTGATCAGTTCGTCTATCCTCCATAGTTGACATATACACCAAACTGCATCACCAACGCCTCAATCGATCATTAGATATCTGTACACAAGCTTTCGGTTCAATTTCGCCTAATAGGCAAATTTAGGCCAATTAGTGTTTCGGGACAAAAAGAAGCTCTGCAACGACAACTCAGGCCAATATATTTTACTCCGAAACTCCGAAATACCATCCAAATCCGCCTCCGAGAAACGGGTTCTACACTCTGTGGAATATTAACACTGAGAACAAGACGCATCATCGAAAGCTAAAATATCGTGATTACTCGCCCCAAGCTTACCTATACTCTCTGCATTTTCCACGACATCTGAATCACTACTCATACTAAATCTAAAATATAATGCTTGCTGGAAGGAAAATGTACAAACTGAGAAAAGAAGCAATCATGGGAAGCAATACAAATCCAGAACCATGACTACCACTACTACCATCAGACCATGGAATTTCTGGAAAATTGAAATCACCCATTGGCCTAGTGATTGTAATCTCATCGGAAATTGAGAATAATTTATCGAACAGAATAGAGTTATTGCTCTCAGAGCTGTTGGGAGAACGGCAGACAACACCAACCGTTAAAGATCTGGTAGTACCGGATGGGTTGGACGGAATTTCACACCAAACTGAGTTGACAGAACAAACACCATATATCCTCCCAATACTATTCAAGTGAGATCTCACATTCAATTAAACTCCGCCACCATTACCACGGAGTGTGTGAAGTGGTGAACGCCGTCAACTACGTCAGGCTTGCGTTCCTGGACGAAAATATGGAACTCAACCGTGTCCCTCCCATACAGGAATTATTCAACTTGCCTAACACTGAATCCCCCGCACCATTGAGATGGAGACCTTCTCTCGCGAAACACATCCACGAACTGAACGCACTCTATATGAAGCCGCATGTTAAGGCCCGCTACTGCCCATCATGTGACGCGAACGTCGAATTTAGGGAGGACACCGCAAATTGCAATTTTGGACCTAGAAAACTTCAGCCTTCGAATCGACTCCCTGAAGCGGGATCTTAAAACACTGACAGTCACGCCGAATGTTAGTAGTTCCTATTTCGACAACAACTGCTTCCTCGTCCCCAACTATCCTATATTTACCCTCTGACTGATGTCCCCCACCCTTGCCCCCGGTAAGCAGACACGCGTACGCTTCAGCTCATCCACGCGACTGCATCCGGGCAATAGAATCCCCTACAAGCAAGCACTTCCCTTCGCCATCTTCCACAATCCAACGCCGCCCACACTATCAGCCACCGAGTCTAACTCCCGCAATCCCCCTGCACTCTTACCGCCCTAACGATATCCGACTGATCCCCCTGCACCACCTCCTCTACCGCCAACATACTAAAACTATTGTTATTAGCTATGCAGGGAATCCCGGGGTCAACAGCTTCCCCCGTATAGCCTTAGCACCAACTCCCTTCCTAACCTCCTCCCACTGGCACTCACACATCCCAAGTCTCGCTTTCAACTCTGCTATTTTGAGACACTTCCGGCCACACCTATAACTGAAACCACCGGCCCTGGTGTTCTCAATACTCACCCCTTGGAACTCACTACTCACCCCCTCAAAACTCAATCCGGACTTACAATACTCAACTCACATCTCACAACCCTGGCAAACTATCAGCCTACATTCCCTACCAAGTCACCAAAGAGGAAAACGACAGAGAACGTACACAGAAAGATCGAATACATACGGCCAACGACAATGTGGACTACCGAAGGATTACCAGAGGCTGCCAATAGGCACGCGCAGTGGACACACGGAAGGGGAACACGGGACAACACACAAATACAATGGGACGCACACATAACACCCACTCACGTCAGACGACACACGGGGGAAAAGTCTAGGCCGGAACGGCTACACACTAGGGTACTTTAGGCTAATGTTTGGCCTAGCTGAGGAAATGTAACGATTGGTCCAATAGCAAAACTAGCCCCAACAACGAACTAACTCACGACACAGACTCCAATAAAAAAAAACACATCAGCGAACACAGGTCACATCCAAACACTTGGAAAAAACTATTCACGTGAATGAAATAGAACTTAAGAACGATGAGCGATGACGTAAATGAAGTGCGGTGAAAAAAGTGTGTGTGCGTGTGCGTGTGTGTGTTCGTGTTTCAAGCAGTCAATCCCTACTAATCTGTACTCCTCGTCTCCAAGTACTGAGTAATTGCGTTTGCGGCATCCAACCTCTCATGTTTAACTAACGTCTGTTTCAACCATCGTAAGTTCCTATTCTTCTCCTGCATTACCCCGAGGACCGCTAGGAAAGGGCTGGCCTGTTCCCCTAAGAGGGGAATCTTCGAATCCACGTCCAACTCTGATGCGATCATCCGCCAGTCGTTGCCGGACACATTGGGTGGGTCCATAAATTCCACGAGCTTCATTTTAAGTTCGTGTGAGATGGCGTGTCTGGGAGCGTTTGGTTCACAGCAGGCTTGACCCCAGTCGGGTTCGGACTTCTTATCGCCTCCTGTCTGGACATAGTTGGCCACCTGGGGGATCACGTGACTGCAAGGGATATAATCCTCAGAAACTAATCTCCGAGTCATTCCCAAACTCTTCGAGCGGCCCGTAGTTGATATCTGGCTACCGTCGCTGGATAGCTGATTGCTGCAGTCCGCGTCATCCCCGACCAGTTTCAGCACTGAGCGCGGTTTTTGCCCAATCGTCTTCAGCAGTTTCACTCGGAGTTTATGCCCGTCCCCCTGACGGACGATAATGGTGGTGCTAATCTCCCCCGTCTCCTGGTTCTGTCTCTTGAAGACGAAAGAAGCAAATGGAGACTTGCCGTGCCAGATGCTCAAGAAGGGAATATCTTCCTGCTGTTCTTTGAAGTCCGAAGACCACCCATCGCTGATGCTCTCCACATTCAGGAACATGTGCTTCCCGTCGCCGGAGAAGAGGTACTCCTGTGGGCACTTAATCTGCTTAAAGCGGAACTTCTTCTCGTTCTCGACTGCGAATTGTAGAGCACTGGGGGTATTGTTGAGAAGGTAGACTCTGATCTCGTACTGGCTGCCGCTCATCTTACCGAAGGCGACTACCTGGAGCCACTTCTTTACTGTTTCCCCCTCTGCGATGCATGTGTAGAGCGTAAAATGAGATATGTACACCTTGCACTCCGTGTCGAGGATCTGGTGGGTCGTACCATCGCCGTTCTCCCTTCCTTCCGCCGCCCTCCATTCCTTATCCTGCATCAGGTGCGTCTCGCTGGAATATACCTTCACTTGTTTGGCATCGAAGGCACAATGTTGGAAACTCAAAGTCGCCTGGCATTTCAGCTTCAGTCCATGAGGTCCGACATGAACCACAGGACTGACGATCGTCTGATCCGGAGTCATGCAAGGGAGGTCCTTGGAGTCCCAGTTAAGAGCGAGGAAGATGACCTCCGGTTGTCCCTGCTCGATCGCACCGGGAGGAACGTAGAGTGAAATCCCCATCCTGTCCAGGACCAAATTCCCTCCCATGTGATCGATCTTCCTCGAGATGAACACGATGGGCTTTGACCTCACCTCTCGGACGACGCTCTCCTTCATATCAGACTCCGTCAATTCCCGGAGATCCGAGTCCATCAGGGGTTCTCCTCCAGAAGATTGGACTACAGCACTGACATCACCATTCAAGTTATTTGCTGCGCCTATGACAATACTACCGATTCCCTGCTCACTTCCAGTGCCTTGGCTGACAGCAAGTGGTTCGTTCAGATCCGCTGCGGATTGTTCCGTTATTGAGCGTGGATCAGTAATACTACATATCGAGCTCGCTCTCTCAATTATGTGGATCACTGACTGACGCGATGTTGTGAGGCGGCGCCGTGGTGGATATAATGGGCTGCCTGGACAGTAAGTGTTGACGTCGTCATAATCATAGTCACAGTGGATCTCGGGATGAGCCAAATTTAGAGAGTGAATCATTGATAATGGACTGACATGACTGGATATGCTGCCTGAACCGTAAGTGTAGACGTCGTCATGATCATAGTCAAAGTGGATATCGGGATGAGGCGGATTTGGATGGTAGCTAATCATACTGGCATGATTGACCAGGCTGCCTGAACGGTGAGGGTAAACGTCGTCAAAATCATAGTGGATATCGGGATGAGGCGATGGTAATGAACTGGCATGACCGTATCGGTTGCCTATATAGCCAGGTTCACAGTCGCCATTATCTGGAATCATCCAACAGCTCTCCGTATCTACGCCATCCTCGCCTTCGCGCGGAGGTAGATTAGGCATGCCATCACGGACGACCTCGCTATCCGGCGAACGGCGGGTCGAACAGACGAACTTGCAACAAAGACACAATATAATGGCGCCAAGCGCCACCACTAAACATATGATGCCGATGAGAAGAACGAGGGCGTTATCTGCCAGAAATTCCTCTCCGCTTCTCGCCATGTTCCCGCGGCCTGGTCAGCTGTCGTCCTTGCCTTTTCGACGGAGAAATGGAGTCGCTTGACGGTTAGCTTGTCTGATAGCTGTTCTCTGATGGCTGTCAGATAATAATCCGAATAGGTTTCCTCAGACAACTTATCCTGGTCTTGAAGTAGTTGCACGGAACGGTCCACTTCGGTGTGGTTAAATTCTCATCACTTCTGTGAATGAAGCAAAATGAGAAATGTGGTGCTTTCATCAATGGGACTACGTATGGAAGCAATCGAAGAACTAGGTGAACACAATTTCGATTCATGCGATTGAGAGAATTTCCAAGGTGTGGTCATCCTCATGTGAAATTACATGTGATTCTGAGAGGCAATATCGTATCTCACTCGCTCATGGGAGCACATGCCTGAAAGGCACCTACCCACATCCACCCGCCGCTTCCAGTCACCCGGTCACCTCCGAGCAAGCCACCAGATCTGAGCCTGACCCATCCCTCCAACTCATGAAGTACCCGCGCAGCTGCGCCAACCAAGAGCTACGTGACCGCCCCGGCGGCGACTCTAACCCACCGGGTCCCGTGCCGACAGGACGCGATGGACGGGATCGCCCTCCAGAGGGCGCGCCATATGCCCAAAGAAGCGCAATTGACAATCACGGACC
>JAODTT010227624.1:0-13499 GCA_025400115.1 Pentamera pediparva
CTACTTCTTGGCCTGCGCAATGTGTAAGATTTGGTTACATGTCTGATAACAGCTTCCCTAAAAAGAAATTCACGAGTGTTCCGTATATCGATCGCATCTCCTCTCTGTCAAATATCAACGAAATTTATGAAAATAAACAAGAACAAAAAATAGCCTTCTTGCATAGTCTGCATTTAAATGTACAGACAGGTTCCTAAATTATTTGATATATATTGAAATGTCACGAATGACGTCAACTTCCATATCTAAAGTGGAGGTAAGCGCAAGGTCGTGGCGTTCTGGAATCCTAAATTTGAGTCAACATTCGTTTAATTGCTGTTGGACGTTTCAAAATGTAAAGGTCTGTAATCTTACTGAAGAAGATTGGAGCTTAGGACTTCTGACGTAGGTAAGTTTAGTTTGCCGAAACTCTTCAAAATATGGTTATTCTTCGGATAAGTCGCACTCCACGATAGCTGCATACATTATGCATAACATGTCTATGACCTTGAGTGACAGATGACTGTTCGGAAAATATTGTTTCGTCACCAATTATTAAAGACTGTGATGTATTTTGCGTAATATTTCATAAGAACATATAGTTAGCAAATATTGCTCCACATACATAACAAAGATGACGCCAGATGCCATGCTAAGAGCATGTGCCTTTCTTGTCAGAAGTGATACTGCTGATCTTCCAACAACTATCGATGATATCACTCCAACTTCCATCAGTACGTGGTAATATCACCAGAAACAATGTCAGACATACAATCATGTAACCTCTTATGATACCAACATAAAACATACTAATAAGCGACGGTGGTCCAAAGGAATCTATACAGTCAGGCGTGGTTCGTGTGTATGTTGTTGTGCGTGTGTATGTAATCGTTTGTGTTTGTTGCATTCTCTTCGACGACTTCGACAATAGTAAGACATGTGTGCAGTTGTGTGTGTGTGTGCGTGACTGTAGTCAAGTCAGTCATGCCTGCTTTGGTGAAGTTCTTACTTGGTCGTTTATTTCAGTATCATCCAGGGGCCAATGATACAAATGTATTTTTTCCGAGGATGTTTCTGGTTAAGTTAACGTAATTACCCATTACAGACGGCGTTAATATGCGGTACAAACGTCTATTCATTATCGGAAATCTCAGTAGGAGATGTGTGAGTGATGTTCACTGTTCATTGTAGAGCGAAATAGTTGCGTTCCGCATTGCGAAGCAGTTAAAATATCGATCGTTGAATACTCTTCTTTATAACATTTAATAGCGTAGCGTGAGGTAATCGTCGAAACATGCCTCCTCTGACAAAATTGCGGGAATACCCATTGGTCGGGCTTTGAATGGATTCGAACTCGCAATCTATTGATATTAAATCCGGACCTCTCCCGACCGAGTTAATCCTATAATTCCAGGCAAATAAGATTTCTCTCATCGTATTTTCCCCAGTAGACTCATACCAGGCGCACATGTCCTCGAACCTACATGTTCTATATGTGCCTGGGGTCTTTGTGCTCATCACCCATGTGGTACTGTACTTTATGACAATACATAATCCCGATGGGTATTGTGTAATTGCGGGGTAGGCCTACCAAGATTACGTTGTTAACGTAAAGTGTTCATGGGAAATGCATCATGCAGTAATCGTTCGACTCTCCTAATCCATCGTAAAACGGCTCCGCCTGCCTAAAATGACATCACATAACGTCACAAGATCAATTAAGTCGATCTTATATATGATAATGCTATTTTCTGCGGCTGATTAATTCTTAATAAGACTGCCTGCACTTGAGTCCTCATCCATTCATAATGTAATTTGTCTACAGAGTGGATGCTCCCATGAATTATTGCACTCCTTAATAACTCGCGCCGTAGTGTCGTAGCCGACGTAAGGTCTATATTAATAACACTTTTCAACGCTAGATTCCCACTCAATTAAATTGAAATGCTTATCGCCAATTATCGTTCCGTAGGCGGCCTATGTTGTACGCATCATAATATTTAAAGACGCCCTCTGAAGGATATAGCCAAAGGAGGATTCAATGTGGTATCGATTTCTATGTCTCATATTATTCCGAACCTAGTCGGGCTAACTCTCCAAAGTGGTTCACGACTGAGTGTCAGCGGGCAGTTCAACGCAAGAACCAAGCATTCTATTCTTGGCTAGCTTCCCAGTCCCCTAAAACCAGAGCTACCTGTGTCTCAGCACGGGATCACTGTCCCATGCTCATAGACCAGTCCAAGAAGTCCTATGTTGAGAAGGTGCATGGTCAAATCTGCTTCCAACCTCAACTCTTTTTGGTCCTTGGCGAAGTCTGTGACTTCTAATTTCTGCCACTCAGCATTTCGCACTCTACAGAACCCGGATGGGTCACTGTCAGCAGACCCCCAGTCAGAGGTTGACACTTTCGCTGAGATGTTTGCCTCCAACTCGACTCTGGATGACAAAGGCGAAGTTCCTAAAGTGTACCCACGTGGCGCAACATCCATGCCTCCTATCAAGTTCTCTGTCCGTAAAGTGCGGGAAGTTATCCGCAGCCTCAACGCCAAGAAGTCAAATGGTTCTGATAACATCCCAGCTGTTGTTCTCAAACATTGTGCACGACACATTGAGCTCGCTCCTGTCCTAAACAAACTCTTCCATCTCTCTTACTCCACCGGGGAGATCACCTGTTGAACTAGCTTTGCGGAAGCCATACACGTTGAGTTCCTAGTAGGAGAGGAGTTGCTTAGTGATGACAGACTCCATGACCCTAGAGAGCTGTGAAGTCAACACGATCGGAAGATAGTTAGAGGGGGATTTGTCACCTTTTGTAGGGACGGGAACCACATGAGCAAGCTTCTAGAAGGAGGAGGAGGAGGAGATGCTACCCACATTACATCGGTCTTCTTCGTTAGACATGTTCGGTGAGAGCCGAGTGATTGCACTAGACATCTCTAAAGCCTTCGACCGTGCCTGGCATCATGGACTCCCTATGTTTGATCTCTACCCTTCACTGATCAGTTGGATTACCAACTTCTTTCATGGTCGCTCAATTGCTGTCCGTGTTGATGGTTTTACCTTCCTCAGTTCATTCCATCAGTGCTGGTGTACCACAAGGCTTCGTAATGATCCCAACCTTATTTCTCCTGTTCATCAATGACCGTCTTGATACAATGACGTGCACTGTCTTCTCTTTCGCTGATGACACAAGTCTTTCGTCGGGCTTCGACCATCCTTTAAACTGTCCAGCCAAGCAACAGGTTGCTGCGAATGTCCTAACCCAAGAAATTTTTATCGTGACCATAAGCATAAGCATAAAAACTCTCCCTCTTGTAGCTTCGGAAGGCTGCCAGCTTTAATCATCAGACTCCATTGCTCAGCTTGGGATGCCTCTAGCTCCTGACTTGAGTTGGAAGTCACAAATTAGGGACATTGCTGAACGTGCCTCCCAAAAGCTTGGCTTCCTTCTCCGCTAGCGTAGTTACTTTGAACCTGCCCATCAGCTTCAACTCTACAAGAGCCAAATTCGTCCTCAGCTTGAGTACTGTTCACATGTCTGGGGAGGTGCCTCTGGTACTGTAGTTGGAATTCTTGATACAATCCAGTCGAAGGATATCAGACTAGTCAGTAATGATTCTCACACTGCCTCGCCTCGAAGCCTTGTACATCGTGGATGTGTTGCAACCCTCACTCTCTTATACCGTTATTTTTGGGGGAATTGCACGCTTGAGCTCAAGTCTATAATGCCCCCGCTGTTCATTCCAACTCGTTTAACACGCTCATCTTGTAAACAGCCCCGTTGCACTGTCTGCTCCTGTGTCCCGCTTTGTTTCTCATTGTTCCTCTTCCATTGTCAGGCTCTGGGATGCTTTACCACACACCTGTTCCCTTCCTTCCTTACAACCTCAAGGCCTTCAAGTGTATGATCAACAAGCTCTCTCACTACCCTCCTCTAATCCTTCCTTGACGGGCCTTGTCATAGGGTCTATCCCTTTGCCCGTCATTCTTTCATAGAAAAAAGCAGTTCCAATACTTCTCTTTTACAATGGTGTAATTTCATATTGGTATTAAATTAGAGATCCGTATGTCTTGAACAGACACAATTTCACCATCGTTTAAGACGCCGCTACCTATACGGCGATGCATTTACTGATGGTCTGTGATGATTATCATTCATAATAATTCTATGAAAATGTCATCGAATATGCAGGAATATTATACTCATAGAGATTTCGTCTGCTATAGCGAGGCATTTGATCATACGAATAACTGTTTCAAATATGAAACATGTCCAAACCGTGATAACATGCCACGACACACGACACGTTAGGCACATAGTGTCCACATTAATTCCCTCCAGCCACGTGCTCCGAGTATAACGAGCAAACGCCAAATTTGAGCTGACATTATTTTTCACGAATACTATACAGGAGGACGGCGAAATCGGGGATCTCTCGTCCGAAAAGTACTTCCGCTGAGCTAGTCGACCTCTCAACCATCCGCGTTATAGCATCTGAAGGAATCAAATGTCAAAGAATGCACTTCCTTGGGTTAATCTCATCTGAGTGCCGCTCAGTTGTTACCTTCGTCCGTTGCGATCAGAACATGACAGGACGTATCATAGCAAGCTCGTGTTCACATCATGTGTCATCCACCTCGCACTATTCACATTGTCTACGGTACAAACGCCTACATTTTTTTCTCCAAAACGAAATATTCGTAACTTTGAAATGTCCTCTATCCATCACCTGCCCCTGGCAAATACCCTTATTCACTCCCCTAGTTGTTTATGAATGTTTCGTCGACCCGATCTCGGTGGAAGCGTGCCTCTCAATATCACTGATTGATTGACTCTTCAGTCATCTGTTGTTTGCTCTCGTTATTGTACTTTCGCCAAAGAGCATTCCAGAATGATCTTGTCTGTCAACTACGACACATATACTACGCCACGTCGCGCTCACCTCAAAGCGTGGTCTTCTCTAGAAATGTTTGCTAATGAATTATTCAAGACAGCAGGTGTGTAATCTATATTTTATGATTGGTGTATACATGTCATGTGAGTGGAACTTTCCTGAAAGTGCGATCACGTGTATCTGTTATAAGCCTCCTTCAATTGTGTATTTCTTGATTACGCCCCTTTATTATGCGAGTGCCATCTAATTGAGTATCATATTACCCACTTCGGCTATCGCTCTCTTAATTCTCACGCTCGGACCTGCTCTGTTCACCTCTGTTGACCTCATTTTTTGTCGCATCAGAGGATTTTTCTACTAATGTTTGTTTGTGTCAGGAGGTGCAAATATATTCCTATTGTTCCGCGTTGAAAATGTACCCCTTTGAGCCGCCTTCAAATTGCCGACCGTCACTCGCCAGCGCGCGGTTAGGAAGATATGTGATCGGGTCAAAGTTTGACAACCTTATCACAATCGTTGACGTCACACTGGGCGTGCAGTTGGCCAACGAACCATGGGGATAACGAACCTCATAATATTCGTTAACTATTGGATAATATAAAAACAGGGAGCATAGGACCCTGGGAACATTGAACCCCGTGAACATGGAGTAAACTTTATATATAACTGGAGAGAGGCCGTAAGCGCCGCTAGTTTAGTTATACACACACTGTTCAGTCCATCTGTGCGAGAGTATGACTAACCAGCTGAGACGATGAGAATTCTCCTTGGCTCTCTGGTGGTTTACAAGGACGAGTGCAGGCGGTCTACGACAGTGGGACAACCAAGTAGTCCCCATGGACTAACGTCGCTGGTGCACTGTAAAAAGACGAGGTCAATTTTGGATATGAGGGAACCTACCTATAATTTCTGGGTCAGATTGTGATCCAAATTAAGGCAATTTGATCGAATTTGGGTCAAAATTGTGACCCAGAAATCAGGTAGGTTCCCAAAACTGACCCAGTTTTCATTACAATGTGGGCATTACGTAACCACGGTCATGCTTGGACAGATTTGTGCTCAGAAAATCTGGTCGAGTGAGCACTCTTCGACCTCTAGGTGAACGGATAGGTCGTGTGCGCAGCCTGCGCTGAGGATCGGTATAGTGTTGAACTAGAAGTGTGACAATGAAGGCGTAAAACCCTATCTTGGCAGTTCATGACGAATAGAGATGGTCAATTCTATCCACAGATCAAACCTGTCAGTCGGGAATACCATAGGTTCTCACACCTTCTTTACTAAACGAGTACTCACACTGTAACATACGGGAACCTACCTAATTTCTGGGTCAAAATTCAATATTGAACACGTCTTTTGACAGTGCATGAATGCGATAAGTGGCAAGAGGTCCCAAGTTGGTTCCAGCATACACCGGGCGGCGTTGTTCATTACTCGACCCCAATCGAGGAATATATGTAGTCATGTCGTATATGTGTATGTATGTGTATGTGTGTGTGTGTGTGTGTATATGTGAAGCCTGGCTTGTAAACACGACTATTCGACCCCTCCTTGGTGGATGAAGCTCATACTTGGTATGTAGGTTCCCTATTGTTTTGGGGGTTAGGTCGAAGGTCATCTTAGGACATCAGAGGTTTTGCTAACTAATGTTTGTTTCTGTCAGGAGGTGCAAATTTATTGCTATTGTTCCGCGTCGAAAATGTACCCTTCGAGCCGCCTTCAAATTGCTGACCGTCACTCGCCAGCGCGCGGTCGAGGGATCTGTGATTGGGTCAAAGTTTGACTACCTCATCACAATCTTTGACGTCACGCTGGAGGTGCAGTTGGCCAACGAACCCTAGGAATGACGAACCTCACAATCATCGTCGACTATTGGATAATCTGAAAACAGGGAGCATAGGACACTGGGAACACGGAACCCCGGTAACATGGGGGAGACCCTTATATACTATGTTACCTCAGAAACTATTAACGATTGAAGGTAGCCTTTTCCACGTGTTCCTCGCATTGAGAAAAGCAACGCAGTGATCCATAACTGGAGAGAGGCCTAAGCGCCGCTAGTTTAGTTATACACACACTGTTCAGTCCATCTGTGCGATAGTATGACTAACCAGTTGAGACGATGAGAATTCTCCTTGGCTGCCTGGTGGTTTTCGGGGACGAGTGCAGGCAATCTACGACAGCGGGAAACCCAAGTAGTCCCCGATGGAGCATAGGACCCTGGGAACACGGAACCCCAGTAACATGGGGTAGACCCTTATATACTATGTGACCTCAGAAACATTCAACGATTGAAGGTTGCCTTTTCCACGTGTTCCCACGACAGCGGGACACCCAAGTAGTCCCCGATGGACTGACCTCGCTGGTGCACTGTAAAAAGACGAGGTCAATTTTGGATATGGGGGAACCTACCTATAATTTCTGGGTCAGATTGTGATCCAAATTAAGGCAATTTAATCGAATTTGGGTAAAAATTGTGACCCAGAAATCAGGTAGGTTCCCAAAACTGACCCAGTTTCCATTACAATGTGGGCATTACGTAACCACGGTCATGCTTGGACAGATTTGTGTTCAGAAAATCTGGTCGAGTGAGCACTATTCGACCTCTAGGTGAACGGATAGGTCGCGCATGCACACATCAAACCCGTCAGTCGTAAGAAGACTGGCTCAAATTACCTTGATTTGGTTCGAAATCAGACCCAGAAATTATCGGTAGGTTCCTTTTTAACCCAATTCTGGGTCGAAATTGGACCCGTCTTTCTACAGTGCATGAATGCGATGGAGGGCAAGAGGTCCCAACTCCGGTTCCAGCATACACCGGGCGGCGTTTTCTAAGTCGTATGTGTGTATGTATGTGTGAGTGCGCGTATGTGACGCCTGGCTTGTAACGACAATTCGACCCGACTGGGGTGAATGAAGCTCATACTTGGTATATGGGATCCCACGATGATTACATGATCCCAATTGTTTTGGTCGAAGGACATCTGAGGACATCAGAGGTCAAAGTCTGAATTATTCGTAAACACGATAAGTCAAGAACGCTTCATCCAATGAAGCTGAAATTTGGTATGTAGCTTCCTTGTGAGGAAGTACGAGAACCCCGTTGTTTGTGTTGTAGACCGGAGGTCAATTTAGGAGAGAATTTAGGAGACATTTGTGAAAAATTGATATTCTGGCGAATTTCGGCTTGTTAACACGATAACTGGACCCCACCTGGATAGACGAGGCTCATACTTAGTATGTGTGTTCCCCATGATGAGTACATGAACTCTACTGTTTTGGGGTCAGGTCAAAAGTCATTTGAGGTCACTGGACCGGATTGGAGACAACAGGTAAAAAGTACTCTATATGGCCAACCTACATACTAAGTATGAGATCTCTGTGCCTTTTCCCTCACTAGTTACTGTATCGTGTTTACAATGTTTTTAGAATTTGACCTCTATTGACCTCGGATCAGACCCCAAACGGCATGGATCATATACTCTCTACGGCTAACCTAAATACTAAGTATGAATTCTCTGCACCTTTCCGCTTACTTGTTATCGTGTTTACAAGGTTTTTAGACTTTGACCTCTGTTTACCCCAAATGACCTTGGACCTGAGTCACCAGACCCAAAAACAATAGTGATAATGTTCGGAAAAATGAGCAAATACTGTGTAAACTCAATAGCGACAAATAACGTATATAACAAAAAAGGAGATAAGTGTGGAACTGTGATCTCGAGATTCACGCATTATGAAATACAATCTTTCCATTAATGTGAGTTTTATAGCGATCCGCTGCAGTTGTAAAAAATGTGAGTTTACATTTGCATTGATATTAAGAGCTGAATAACAAACCCTCGATGCATGCATTGTTGCATGATCACCACACAGTATCAGTTCTGTCTTCAATCTCCATATTTCGAGTAGATTGAGAGGATACTCCGAAATAATTCACTCTGAACATTTACTTTCTTCGGGTGGATTATAAACCGGTTCATAAAGGATTTTGCAAAGGTTTCATTTATATCGATCTTTAAATTGTCGTCTGCTGGCCAACGTTCCAACATCGTCGGCCGCCTGTTTGATTTGACGTAATCAAATGGGCAGCGACAATGTTGGAACTTAGGCCAGCAGATGACTGTGGGATCTGTAGGCCCCAGTCGTCTGCTGGCATGAGTTACAACATTGTCGCCGCCCATTTGATTATGTCAAATCAAATGGGCAGCGACGATGTTAGAACTTTGGCCAGCAGACGACTGGCGAACTTTAACTTTAGGTCGCATGAAATTAGTTGGAGTGTGATTCATACAAAACCCACTTTTGAACAGAGAAACGAAGGGCTTGCAAATTCATCTTGATTACAATATCACAGGGTTTGCAGAAAGCCATTAAAGTATGTATAAATGTGTAGACTGTATTTTTGGCTGTTTATTTTTGTACATTACACAGCTTTGAATTGAGGAGATTGTATCAATTCATCAATAAAATTGCAAAGCTGAGAAAGTGAAGGAGAAATTTACCTAAAAGTGCCTCCAATATCAATGTTTATTTTTCAAAAGACAATTTCAATGTTGTTGTAAAAAGAAGAAAACGGTATTAAAAGTGAAAGAAACCACAACAAATTATCAGTTTTAAATTGATTCCCATGATTCTGAATAAAAAACTGTTTGTCAACGATGCTAACATGAGGAAAGTAATACATTTCATTATTGCATTGTATGGGGTGTGTATTCTTTGATTTGTACATGATTGGAAGATATATTTAATATGGTTTGGGGTTTTTTTCAGCATCTTTCTAGAAATATCTATTCTTTGAAAGTGCTTGTTACATGACTATTGAAAATAGTTTTTGTTCATGCATTTGAACATCAGCATGCAATAATGATGTATGTTACAAGGACCATGTAAAGAAAATAGTTGTGGTGTGGTATGGGTTACATATTAAAACCACAAATGTTGAATTGAGTACATTTGATCAGGGATGTTGAGACATTGTTGACATATGTTTCACCTTAAAATATAAAGTACTCTTTGTGATATGCAGGAAATTGGTTCTTCTTTACTTCATTGAATTGCACATGACTAGTGGACATATAACATGTGTGCTTCAGCTCTTTTTGAGGAATAGTGCTCTTTGAAAGTGACTGTTACATGATTATACAAATGCTTATTCGAGTATATTTGATAAAAGTTATTGATACCTCAGTGACATTTGTTGCTCCCTAAGATAGCAGTTTTTTTTATGTGTGTTAAATTACTTGTGACAAGGAGTGGGGTGCTATGAAATGCACAGTGAAGCAAATGCTTCCCACATCTAACATATAAAAACTGTTAGAAGTTGTAAGGATCAAGAGCTGAGATGAGATTACCGCCATCACCTCAGCAGGAAGAGTGCATTTTGGATTGGCAATTGTCTTTATTGTCAAGTCGGTGGCAATTTCATTGACAGTGTGATTCGCGAGCACGGTGCATTTTAGTGCACTATTTGAAGTGATGAACAAATACCTCATTGATCTATCCTTTTAACAAATAGTACTCATGTGAGATAGAAAAGGAGAAGTTTGTTTAGTAAATATGGGAATTTTGAATATTTTTTTCCAAAAGACATTCAGATAGTTTGGAAACTTAGGCAGCAAGCCAATTTTGTAAGATGTAAGCCGGATTAAAATACCTTGATATACATAAATAAGATTTGATTTTATTACAATGTTACCACCTTATGAATTCCACCTTGTATTGGCATGCCATCTATTCTGTTCAGTGATGCATTTGATCATTTCCAGTAAATTCCAATAAAGATTTAATTGTTTCATTTTGACCAAGTTTGGTTTTGATTTATTGTCTCCAGTTTTTGATCCCATGATGCAGTCATAGGAATCTATGCAGTCATGACAGTATCTGTGTATGTATGTGTGTGTAGGTATGTTTGTAATTCACTACCTAAACAAGAATTTATTTGATGGGAGCTCTGACGGCCGCTGTGTGTCGTGCAGCACGCCGTCCTCGTCGCTTGAGCAGCTGGCTACCGGCTACCCCGCCTATATAGTGCTGGGACGTCACGGTCGAGTGTCCATGGGCTGACATAACCTTGGAGGCATGTCCTGGGCCTGACGAGGGCCGATCCGAGCCAGGAATCGGCCATATCCTCAACAAGTATTTTGAGGTATGCGTTAAGGAAGTGAATATGAGTATGCGTGTATGTATGTGCGTATGTGACACTTGGCTTGTTAACACGATAACTCGACCCCACCTGGATGGATCAGGTTCATTTGTTGTATGTCGGTTCCCCATAATGAGTACATGTCCCTATCTTTTTTGAGTCAGGTCAAAGGTCATCTGAAGTCACCAGAGGTCGATTGCTGGAAACTTTGTTGACATGATAAGTCCAGCATGCTTGATCCGATCAGGCTGAAATTTAGTATGTAACTTTCTTACGGGGAGTACAAGAACCCTATTGTTTCTGGTGTAGACCGGGAGTCATTGGTTTGTTGACACGATAGCGAAGCCTGCTATTCACTCCCTTGTAACTTCACGGCTTGACTACTGTAATAGTATCCTGATAGGATTCACCAATCGCCTCTTGACCAAGCTGCAATGCGTCCAAAGAACTTCTGCGAGACTGATCACCAACCGGCGTCAATACGACCCCATCACCAGAGCTATTCGACACTGGTTGCCCGTGAAACAAAGAATTGACTATAGTTCTCATGCTAGTCTAGAAGGCTCCCCATAACCAGGCCCCATCAGACATTACCAACCTTCTCAAAGTCGGAGTTCGATCACGATGTCTCAGCTCGACCGAGTCTCCCATGCGTGGTTGAGCCGAGAACATGTTGCGTCTCTTCTGCTGACTGAACTTCCTCTGATTATGCACTCAAACTATGGAACAGACTTCATGACTCCACCAAGAACAGGACATATGTCACTTACAGAACCCATCGTAAAGCTCACCTTTTTTCGTGAGGCAAACCAGCAGTAATTGTGCATATCTTCAGTATTGTATCAGTATTTTGGCGCTTCATAGTTGTTTATGATCGATTGATTGAACCTGACCCCACCTGGATGGATCAAACACATACTCGGGTATGTGTGTTCCCCATATTGAGTGCATGATTTCCATTGGTTAGGGGTCAGGTCAAAGGTCATCTAACCTAAATACCTGAATATATCATTTGTTATATTCTCTAGGAGTAGAAACCGCTTGACCGTTTGAACAAAAAGGCCGAAATTGATCACTAGATGACATTTGACCTCAAATCCATGAGCACCCCATAATTATATGTACCAATGGTCAATGATAATAACGACCAACTTGACCATAATGATCGTCCGATATATTCTGTAGTAGTAGAAGCCGCATGACCGTTCGAACGAAATGGCCGAAATTGACACTGCCAAGGAAGACTAACGACTCGGTGACCTCCAAGCACCCGAGCCAATTCAATGGCACCATCGAAAGTACTACCAATGGACTAGACTGTAGTCCATGACGCTAGAGCCCCGACTTCCACTGAGATAGAAAACAAGCATCCACAGAAATGACACAAAGAAACAGTAATGATGATGTTCATGAAAATCTATCAGAATATCAAATGCTCAATAAAACAATCATAATACATTATTTGTCATAATTTGGAAAGTTGGTATGGAACCTGCAACAACAAAATGGCTCCCCAGCTCCCAACAAAAAGTTGTTATTATGTTGTTGCCTCTCTGAACACTGAGCACATTACTAATTAAGCCTAATTGCCTTCGCCACGTTCGTTCAATATTATTCAAGTGAATTTCTGCCACCATGGAATTTGTATTCATCTCTGCAACCCGAATACAGTTTTGTTCGCGTAGAAGCGACAATTATGGTGTTTTGCCGCACTCCGCATCTGTGCTTATGGAATCCCGCTATTAGTCGTGAGCCAAGCAGACCCGGCAGGGTCTAGGGTCTGTCGAGAGCAAGCATTGGTCACACTTACCTAATCCATGCCTATCTACTCAATGGCCTCCAGGGTGAAAATATGTCTGTCAGTCATTGCACACCCCCTTTTTTTTGCAGCGAGCAAATGATAATATAGAATAAATGGAAGCCCTATTGTATTAATATATCCTAGCTTATGGAAACAATGAATTCTTAAAATGTGTGTCTGAAGCTCCAGGCTGTTCAGGATGGTGCCAAGGTTGTCAGGACTTCCCTGCCGGTGTCATCCAAGGTTCGCCAGGGAACGTTACTGGCATGACCTGTGGCATGGTAAGACCCTGTCATTGACAGTGTTCGACTAGGGTCTGACAACCCTGCACGTATCAGTTTTGGCTTATCAGAGCTACTGACATAGCCTGTGACATAGTCAGACCCTCTCATGATGTCCCCTGATTGTAATAGACAGGGTTTAGTCTGACACCCTGACAGTGTCAGTCATGGTTGGCAGGGATTTTCCATCTCATTCATCCATGTTGTCATATGATATAACAACGATAACGGAATACAATAGTCTTGGAATTGTAAGAATCCAGCAACTCTCGACTTCGCTCACAGTTGAATATAAAATGTGTGTGTGTGGGAGGGGGGGGGGGGGGGGTGGTTGTTGACGTGGTTTGCAACCGTCTGTTAACCCTGCAAGGGTTCCGGACCTTACCTGTGACCCGGTCCGA
>JAODTT010228734.1:0-13476 GCA_025400115.1 Pentamera pediparva
ATAGATAGATAGATAGATAGATAGATAGATAGATAGATAGATAGATAGATAGATAGATAGATAGATAGATAGATCATTTATTGTCCATCAAGAAACAGGAAATCAGTGACACTTCCATATAACTATACAATAGCAGTAGGTTTGACTGAGTGGAGGCTACTGCCAGACAGCAGAGACTTGTTTTGTTTGTTCCTTCTATCCTGTGCCCTCGAGTGATCTTGACAGCGTTCATAATATAGCCTATACATAGAGTACTAAACGCCAAGCTGGCAATGATACAACGATAGTCTCTCACACTTTATCGTCAATAATAGAGGGATAACCGATGTGGTATTCAGAGTATTGAATCTGGTCGTCAATTTACATGTTTATGCCTGGTCTGGAAGAGACCACTTCATGCATGGCTGGATGATGCGGATCATAACTCTAGACTATGCGGTCACTGGACTAGGTGGATATCAATGGTATATTGTGATTTGAAGAATATTGTTATCGTCAAGTAGGTTGTTCGGCACGCATGGTCATTGTTATGTACTGCTCGCGCGAAAAACATGAAAGTCATCGTTTTCAATCAGTATGAAGGTTTTGAAAATAGGGAATACCATTTCAGTGATTCGAATCTGCATATGGAATGAATATCTGAGTTCAGTGTTGCAGTTCAGTAGGGCAGTCGTGCACTAATGATTGCTATAACTCGATGTAGATGGTTCAACACGCAGCATTGGAACCAGAACCAAACATTATATTATTTCCTCTCTGCAAAAGAAAATCCGAAAACATGCGAACATATGCTAGAGCTTAACTGATGTGGACTCATTGTAGATTCCCATGTCATTTTCATGTCGTTCCATTGGACGATCATTCTATGTCACTCCTTAACTTATTATAAAAGGAATTCGATTCTAGACTAACAGTCACCTGGTTATGACAACCACAATAAATAATTTCTCTGAAAAGCCACTTTTTATGCTCTAAGCCTATTGAAAGAGTTTCCGAAAGATGCAGAACATCCATTCCTTCTCAGTGCCCCGAACTAATCGCCCCGTCCGAAGGAAAACAACAAATGTACTCTGTGAACGACAGGGTACATTCTGAGGTCGATGACATCACTGCCATTAATACATCCAACGGTAATTTAAATAATGAATTCGCGGGCTCTCCAGGAGCGAACGTTGAACGCGGCGACAAAGCGGTCACTCAACCCAGAGTTCATGTGACTGCCGCAAATTCGCCAAATTCCCGCCAATCGCACCAGCGGATAAGGCAGTGTTTCTTGACTCGCTGAAGTCTGATCTTATCGGGAAAAAGGTCTGTAGGTAGTACTTTGGCAGAGCCAAGCCACACGACGCCTGCTCCTAATTTCGTTCGAGGCGGTTTTTCTATTGCCTGACAGGTTCGGGTACAACGTATCAGCCCAATTGAAGTTGTGTGTCATATAAGGATATAAGATTACTCTGCAGGGTTTCGGTGCACGGAAATGCTAAAGTTCGTTGATTCATCGCGAAGATAAATCATCAGTGCTGGCTTGTTCCGTGTATTTGGGGATATCACCAAAAACAACCATCGAATCCTAATATTCAAACTACAATCATAGTTATAAATATGAAGTCAGTTAACATCCTAATTTCCTATGTATCGCATCGTTCATCTTATGTATGGCGTGTTTGCGTTATAACTGTAGTTGCGCACGAAGCGTCATGACGGAGATATTATGTGTTTGGAACATTTGGAATTCTCTTCTGAAATTGGAATTTAGGAAATTGGTTCGTGGATCGTATTGAAAATATACAGATTATGATAATCTATGTTCAGGCTCAAGAGAGAAAGAACTAACAGTAACAATCGTTGATTTTTTCCGAAGATAGGACAGGACAGGACAGGACAGGACAGGACAGGCGTTTATTTGTCATTTGCATTATATGAATACAATACAATGAAATTAGATTTGACTTGTCGTACACAGAATAAACGTATATACAAAATGAACTAACAAAAACATAGATACAGCGTCAAACATTTTGCACATTCGATGCTCAACGATTTCAGGTCAAATGTTATAATTTTGCCTACAAAAATGACTAAGTAGGACCAAATGGTTGGAATCATCCCCTACAGACTAAACAATAATGACATGTATAACGAACATATATATCGATCATGTGCACACATGGGTGTTTTATTCTGTGAGAACAAGCAAAACGATCAACCTACCAAGTTGAACCACTCATGATGGTTCTTCAGGGTCAGTGGACATCTATGGGTCACATTATCCTAAAATGGAGTCGGATGGCTCTATTCCCTCCTCCTCCTCCGGATTGAATTGAATAATTGAGTCGCCCCAGGGAGGCAACCACTCCTTGGAAATTGAGAGTGTTCGAAATGCGTTGTGTGGGCTTACTTGTTGTGTCTTCGGTTGCCATCATATCTCTCTTTCTTCATCTGAATTAGATTCCCAGTGACATTACTTGATAGCCAACACAATTACATATACAGGATATGTACTATATCTTGAAGACACTGGATGACACTTCCATGTGTCATCACATCACCATTACTCGAATAATCGATAACTCAACTATCATCAATGTTCATAAAAAATATCTTACCAATCTCAATTGCTCTCCACTGACTATCGATACCAAATCCCGCTGAAACAACCACATTGTTCTCTAATCAATTGAGCACAGCGTCTCACCGCCCTTTTCTTTTTTTCGTTACAGGTCTAACCTTTCAGATACAATGGAAGGACTGGCCGTTGAGATCAATCCACCAACTCGTAACCCTAATCCTACGCTAACGGCCTTACTGATGGACTCGAATCAGCCGCAGTCGGACGGCGTTGAACTGACGCTCATGGAACTCGAGAGTGATCATCTTAACAACAACTTTCATTTTGATTATCACCATCTGTTAGCCCCGGAACAACCGCAGACCCCGTCTCAGCAACATTTACCGTCGCCGCCGACGTACCATTCCATCGAAAATGACAATCAGTGCGAGAGGAGGAACGCTCCCCAAGTGAGGAAGAGATGCAATTGCTCCCGTGCGGACGTCGTGGTGTTGGACCAGGACTGCAACGGGAAGACAGACAATCTCCTTGCGGAATGGCTCACCCGGTCTGCCCGCATGGTGAGGACATACCCCGTCTTAGGGAGCATCGACTCAGAGGATATGAGGACACTCCTCTCCTCCTCGTGGAAGGAGCTGGTCATTCTCTATATGGCCCAGAACGACTTTGATTTCGAAGTTCATCAAATCAAGATGAATCTGAATGTTGTCTGTCATCACAAGGAAAAGACGACGCGGAAAAGGAGAGCGATTGCGAGGATGACTACGAACCTGCCTTCCTCAAAGCACGTGGAACAGTTAAATTTCATCCTAGGAAAATTGAAACAAATGAAGCTCGATAACAAGGAATACGCCCTCCTAAGACTGTTGTTGCTCTTAAACACGGGTAAGTTCTAATTAGGCATGACTATAATTGCCAATGTATCATTCCAATTTTATTAGGACCAGTCGTCAGGTCATTTCCTCTGGGCAAATGAAAAGAATTCCACAACCCCCAGCTATCCGTTATCGCAAATTCTGATTGTTCGATGGCTAGCTCTAGCCATCCGTTATGTTTGTAGTAACAGCCAGTCCGTCAGAATAACACAACAATCAAATAGTTACTTGCTCTGCTGCATCCGTTATTAGGCTGAATTTTGGGTCACGACTGTTTATTCCCCGGTAGAAGTATCACGCTGTATCCCTCAATTAGTTATCTAAGCGAACAATGGCTTTATATCCCCAGCGTTAGGGGCTTGCTGTTTTGACAAGTTCGCACAGTTGCCTGCAGCTTCCATAGCATCATCCTCTGGATTGCGAATCGGGAAAACTCTCCATTCTTCGAACACTTGTGAGAACGACATTGGTGCCGATGATCAGGTGATGCATGGTAACATATGCGACGTCGGTGGATATGCGCTGTAACGAAACTCAATACGCTCACTGTAAGATCTACTTGTTGCTGTTGAGCAACAAAAATGCAAATCGCTGCATCTCATTAATTTTTGCTTAGAAAGAGGTCAACGTTATCAGGCCGTAGCTAATTCGAGCAAGATATTGTTCTGATATTTTTTTCTTCGCATCCTTTCAGATTTGCGGGACATGAAGGACAACAGCGCGGTGGTCAAGGCGAGCGAACAGATTCATATGCTTCTCATGGAGTATGAAACGGTGTGTTATCCCACTGACCCACTCAGACTTTCTCACATGTTGCTTCATCTCCCGGGAGTTCGGGGATTCCCCATCGCGGCTTTTGAGCAGCTGTTCTATCGTCATCTCGTCGGAGATACGTCGGTGAAGTCTGTCCTGAGGGAACTCCTGGAGACCTAACAGCGACGTACGAGTGGCATCGTGTCCACGCTGCCCGTTCTTTCACTCGGTGACGTATGACGTATACGTACACCACGTCGGGCGCCACTTTACACTGTGACACCGATCACTGCGTTGGTATTTGAGGGGCAACGCGTATGTGCCATCGCGCTGTGATAACATTCGGGGTGCTGCGAGTGTGCGCTTTGTCACATCATGCGTCCCAAGCCTTAGTAGTTGTGACAGGCAGAGCTTTGTCTGGGCGCACATGAAAAAACATGTTAACTCCGTGATCCTACTGTTCTCGTTACAACATACACATTTCTTTACGTGGTAATTGCAACAGACCAAACAGTGCAATCATGCAATTGGTAAGGATAATCGTAATTTTGAAATCCCTTGTAATGCAATGCAAGGATTATCTGGCTGCCTACTGAAGAGATTAGTGCGACAGTGGTGTAAAACCAACTTTGAGATGTGAATTTTGAATGTTCCAAATTTGGTAAGAATTGGTATATATAATTATGTCGACGCTGTGATTTAAAAAAATGTTTTCATAGCTGGTGATTCCAGTGATACCTCCTCAAATATAATATTATTGGTTCCCCTCTATCAAAATGTCGCTATGGCATATTTCGTGTTAGACGAATAAATTCACAGTGATAGATATACAGATTAAGTAAGCTACTATAAGAACTCCATAACTTTCAAGTACGATTTACATAAAATCAATGTAGCTCGTACATTTATTTTATGCATTTCACTAAGTTTCAGTAAGTTTGACTAAGTTTCAGTTGAAATTATATGTAATCAATGTAAATGTTTCTTGAGAGTTTTTTGGAGTTGTTATACTACTTATTATCCGTGTAATTGTTTCTGTGAATGCAGGGATTCTTAGCTGTGAAACTGAAAACAAAAATACAATTCGGACGGTTTAATTAGTTCAGTGCCTTTATTGTGCACTTATTACTTGAGAATACTGGTAAGCAAATATGTGTTCACCGCTTTCTTTACGTCTGTAAGCATCATCGTTGTATATAAAATACAGTTAAATCGGTGGCGGTGGTCTCTCATACGCTGTATTTTTCGAGGAATAAATCTGGCTACTTTTTAAAAGTATTCGGATCGAGCTTGTATGTTGTCCCAATAGGACACTCCTTCTCAATATCAATCTAATGAAATTTCAGGCAGTCAAGCATAGAGCTACACGTATATCATTTCCGTTCGTCTTACAAATAGTCTCTACACAAACAGGTGATTTGAACCATGAAACACAGCGCAAAACCGTCTAGTCTCCCTTCGGCGCATTTCTTTTACCATCTCAATCATTATTGGTTGTGACGTGGTCACGTGTCGGATGGATATTGACAAATGACAATGTGATGGGCGTGAATGGTCCACGGTCTAACATAACCTGGTCCATTTCCAAGAATTAGGTGGAAGTTCATATTATACTTTAGATATATATTTATGCCTATGTCAGATTTTCGACTAATTCAACTTTATTTTTGGATTACGATATTTCCTGTATTAGCTGACGTAATGTTAAGCTTCATCCTCTTCTCCCATTCTAATGTAAACATCGAATCTGGTCGTTTAGGAATTTTTCATAGTGGTGATAGTAACGAAATTGAGCACTGATGTACATATGCATTTCATGCGCTGCCGGGAATGCGTGCTATTTTAACGCATTTATGAAGTGAATAACGAATGTCGCGAAATACCGTAACGCATACACGTGTTACCAGACAGCACCTGTACAACAATTGCTATCGTATAGGGCGATACGCTATGACAACGCGAGTTGTATGTCACGTCGACGCTACAGGTCTGTTCTCTTGAAGTTGCTGCGTAGGGCTATAGCGCAAAACACTTTCTGCTAGTGTTCAAATCTACATCTGAATACAACAGTTGCTATCGTATAGGGCGATACGCTATGACAACGCGAGTTGTAGTGTTCAAATCTACATTTTAATGCATGTTTAGAATGATCATGACATAATTTCGGTCGCATGGTAAATATGTGCGGAGAAAACACTGGTGAATATCTCAACTGAGCTGAGCAAAAGAACCATGTGATGTATCTGTGAACGTATGAAAACACGCAGTAAGGAAACTTGGTTTTGAAGACGTTGCAATCCGTTGAAGTATCATCAATACTTACCGTGACATGCAGACGCCTTGCATACACTAAACGTTACTATACAAGAATGTTGAGATCTCGATATAACGTGTGTTTTTATCAAGGGGGTAACATTTTCCTCAAAATTTCAAAATGTTATGATGACGTTGGAAAACATGTTTGTGACAGATTTATCACTACAGATAACATCATCAGAACGAAATACTAGAAATTCAAGACACGTTCGGTGTTGACATGGCGAACCCATTGAGCGGCATGGCCATGGTAAACTTCTAGGACATGCATGGTGTGCATTCAGCTGCATGCGCAGATGAAGGCTATCGACTGTTTGTCCTTCTACGTCGGGGATTTGCATATGCAGAACAAGGACATGTTGATAATGGTCTTATCAAATCGTATGCATTCGATTGTTTGTGCATATACAGGTCGTGGACACGTGGTTCTTCTGTCCAGTTTAAACATGTGTTCAAACAGGCATGTTTGAGAGTTACAGGATGTTCCTAAATGTTATTTTGTGATGTATGTAATGAATATGTCACGAAAACGTATTTCACAAGGTATTCTCGTATTATACGTTGGATGGGATGTGCATTCCGTCATTTAGACATGTCTCTGGATCAAGTATACGTCGTCACTTTTCTGTCTATACCTTGAGGCAGTAAGACTTGTGTAATTTGCCATTTAGCCACGTGCATATTGTACATGTGTTGTGTGTAGGTGTACCTCAGTCACGCCGTGGAACTGTATTTGGCTCTTCAAGCACACGCACAATATGGTGGAATAGTACATTACATGAACATGTGATATACAATAAAATGTTAATGAGGTATGCTCACAAGTATGTGTGTGTTCAGGAGTACACGTTATCATAATTATGACATCGGGACCATTATCACTTTTGGAAGTGCAATCGTCGTCCCAATTTATTGCATTTTCATACATTATGTTAAGCGTTTTTTGTGCACTACTTCGTGTGACATGAAATCGGCTCACAAGGAATATACAGGGTATAAATGTGTAACGGTATCTATACCAATGTGTGCGATTGGGTTTTTTATGTTATTTTCGCCACGTTTAACATAGGCAGATGGGTCATGTATGGCTCGCACAGAA
This sequence comes from Pentamera pediparva, assembly GCA_025400115.1. Taxonomy (NCBI): domain Eukaryota; kingdom Metazoa; phylum Echinodermata; class Holothuroidea; order Dendrochirotida; family Phyllophoridae; genus Pentamera; species Pentamera pediparva. The sequence continues at coordinate 7,613 of JAODTT010228734.1, forward strand.
ACAGTATAGTAATGGTCCTCTGACGTAATGCATGCATGCTGTGCACAATACAAATACAACAGGGATCATAAATATTCACTGTAAGGTACAATCAATTCTGGTCTTTACAAATAATACAGTGATGAACTACTTAGGCCTATTTGTAATGATGTGATATGGATCCGTAATCGCTGTTTTCCATCTACGGCCGACGGCACATCTGGATAAAATCGTTCTCAATATTTGGCTGAGGTTACCCTAGACCCTAACGTGACCCTCTACCATGGCTGCAACGACTAATTAAAAAACACTTTATTAGATGTAAACATTAACTGTGTCATGCATACCTCCCGTTAAACACGGTGTTTGCCTACACTTGTTGTAATACACGCTCTATTCGTATGCAACTTAGTATTGATCACGAGTGGATTATTTGTGATCGAAACTTTGATCTCGACAAAATGGCGGAAATTTTAAGAAACCACTCGGCTATAGATGCTTGCTCGCAATGCAATGGTTCTGGATTACGTCCGTCGAAGTCCAGTTGACATATTCACATTGTCAAGTACCCCAACGAACATATATAGGGCAGTATGGGTCCACAACTGGGACAAGGCTGTTAGTTAAACCCGAATATATCTTAGGCGTGAAACTCCTACGCCAAGCATTGCCTACAGACACGAACCTACACTTAAATAGGCTTGCATGTGTTAGCTAGTGTGTCGTCATATTTCCCCCAACCTACCTTCTACTTCCACCCACACACGAATGTATGTCGCCGAATGTAGGTTAGGCTGTCCTTGGCGGGGATCATACGAATTACATGCAATACGCTTCTCTCTTTTTTTCTAATAACTGTCGTTCCTCTATTATGCAAGCTATCCTGAATTATGCTCGCACGCAATCAGTTCAACTCTGCCTTCTGCAGTGTTCCCTTGTAATTATCGCTGCCCCTATTCTTTTGAGCTGCTGTGCTTATCATCCTTGACTATTGTCGAGCAAGATCTATTCATTCGTGAATCCGATAAGGCAATTTGCTGCCTATGAAGTGAGAGAAGACGCATGTACGGTTAGCGTTCATCGGTCTCAGCGTTAGGCAGCTGGATATGGTCTATGTCTGGGGAGATTTCAAACGTAACAAATGCCTCTGAAAAGGGCAGGGTCACGATCGATATTAGGGATGTGATTCAGGGTTGCGGGAAATCAGGGTATGGTACATTTACCGTGGCCTCCTAGATTCAGACTAGTTGTTTTACCGTTAGCGTTAGCCTACATGTATTTTTGTTCATGTAATGTCGTTGCAAAGTTTCGTTCAGCCCGTTAATAGTCGCAATCGACAACATCTGACAGACCCTAAACTTTGTATGGTTCGGTTGCGCGGGTAGTCAAAACCACATCCGTCGAATCCTTAGCACAAACGGCCTACGTGGCGTACATCGAGTGGCTTCTAACACAGATAGGTTAGAACTAACACAGCGTGATCATGACTAACACAGATGGTTAGGACCTTGTGGCTGCTATTACACAACACCTACTTATCAAGTGAGAAGCGCTATTGCAGCATTGTGTGCAGCGCAACTGTTTATATCGGTAACTGTATTGTGCGACCATCTTTTTTCGCCATTTTACAGTTCTTTCCCTGGAGGCACCGAAAAATCGTCGCGACAATAGCATTTGCAAGGTAATCAGTTTGAAACGCTGATGCATAGTCTATTAAACGCATGGAATTGTATAGTGTTTCGCTGGAAGAAAGATATCCAATTTGAATTTGACAATAGTCCCCACTGCGTTAGTTCATACGTTATAATCAAAACATCGCAGTTAAATCGAAATAGTCGCATTGTTCGGTTATTATGAGGTGTAAACTTTTAATGGTTCTGGTGCGCGGGGAGGCAAAACGGCTATAGACCTATCTGCCTGCTATAGCTATTGAAACAGCAGACATCCGCTGTCGTTATTGTGTAACTTTGAGGGAGCGTGGGCGTAACGTGTGAGCAAAATTTCAGCACTCTGCACGACATCTGTTGCATGGGTAGCTATCGAGGAATCAGGAACCACACGAACGTATTTCAATCGTCTTTGATATGTTCCAAAATGGTATGGCAACGATTTGACGAGAACGTTTGGTCATAACACGCATGAATATTCCAAAAGACATCTTGAACACATTTCGTGTGCAGATTTATCGTACCTCCAAAATTATTCATAACGTTTTCGAAAACGCGTGTAGAACGTTATTCCCGAAATGTTTTTGTATACACGTTCTCCCACTATGTACGATAAACCTTAGTAGTTACAATATATTTTGAATTTTTTTTTATATATTTTTGAAAGCGTTCTACATCCTACGACGTCAGGCATGCTATTGCAAGCCAAATGATCAGCAGTGTGACAAAACCAAGCGGAAGCTTCTTCGCAAACCAATCAATGTGAAAGGTACCGGTAGCTTCTTGTTGATGTCATTCGATGCCTTCATGGCCATCTATAAAAGCAAACTGAACCAGTAACAAACAAACACCAACTGACCAAGCGAAAGCTTCCCTACAAACTTATTCCAGTCGCTGTTATCCGATGCCCTTATGGCCGCCTAAGTGCCCTATTGGTAAAGTGGTTAAAAAGTATATATATATAGCCACTTTCGATCCTGAACTATTTCACGCCTTCCCCGACTCGGGCGAAAGAATGTCAATGACTCGCTAAACTGCCCTCTCCGATGCAATATTTGATCATTTTACTCATAATTCCATTCGTGTTTATTATCATAGTCCGCCAACAGCTGCCGGATAGCTCAGGCTCGGTTCACCGTTTCCCGCTGAACTCACCGCGTTCATTGAACCCGCACCATTAATATAGTTTCCATGAACACCGCTAATAAGTTCACAGAGGACATGTACCCTATACATGCTTTATTTGCGGAGAACTGTGTTGTATCAGGGGTAGATTAATGTTTCAAGGAGTCGCATCGCTTGGGTACGCACGGGAGGTTTGCTTCGGTTTAGTATCTGTTGATAACATCTAATGTCGTTTGAAACAAGAATAACCAAGCAAGTATAGGTATTGATGGCACTAGACGAGAGAGCGAATGGCTTTAGGGAGCGAAAACTTGACTGTTATCGCTTCATCGTCGTCATTACGACAATGTTATGATCAAACAGGAATTAGCAATCTGAATAACCTCCCCTGATTAATATGATTCCACGTACAGACGTGGACATGCTCAGCTCAGACCTTAAGTTGAAGGACGACAAACACAGAACGTTTTTGAAATGGTTCACCTATGGTACGGCACAATATGGCAAGACTAATGTTACAAAAACACTCTCATAACATTTATGAAACAATTTATGAAGGAAATCTCCATTTTGTTTCTGAACTCCTGAACGCCAAAACATTTTCAGAACTTTTGAAGAAGTAGTAGATTTTCGAAAAGTTATTAGAACGTGTTGTCGGGTTGCTCCTAAACGTTCAGAAAACGAACAGAAACTTTTTTGAAACATTTTCAAAATGTGTTGAAAACGTCTGCATGTGTATGCGCGGGATTCGACCAGAGTTGGCCCGTGGATCCAGTTACGCTGATTGAACTTTCGCACTATCAGACTATGGCAATTCTGATAGGATAGAGTGAGCCGAAATTGAGTTGGCAGTGACCTAGCCTATTTTGTTTTTCCGGTACGGGGTTGTCGTATTGACAAACCAATTGGCTGGTCGATCAACTGCGAGGAAACTGACTAGTGTAATTACTTGTTCTAACAATTATCTCTTTGCCATAACTATCTTGCAATCGGCCATGCCCGTTGAAATCGCCGATAGTAGGTCATGGTCATACCACAAATCACTTGAGGGTGTTGCAAACAAATGTCGTAAGTTTCCTCACAATATAACCGCGTATCAGTCGCAACCGTGAACTAAATCTCCAGGCCCGCGGTTTCGCTTGCCGTCATAAGTAGTGGGTGTGAGCCTATAAATGAACATAAGAGGACGACGTATTTGTTGTTGTAGATCTTACTATGGGCCTCAACAATCGCCTTGAAAATGCGTATTGCTATTGGTCGTAACGTGCAAAGTATGTGTATATCCTCACTAAACGCGTTATCAGATGGGCGAATCATATTTGTGATACACTCTAGAAACGCCCTGGTAAAAATGAACAGAAATCGGATCAAATGGGCAACTACCAGAAGTCTGATGAAATATATGACCATTTCCGGCTCAACAAAAATAATTTTTTGTTCAAAATTACCCAAATCTAGTCGAATATTTGATCCTCGGTCATATAATCGACTAGATTTTGAACTGAAGATGATCAATTTTGAGACGAAAATGGTCATATATTTGATCTTATTTCTGGTAGGTGCCCATCCGATCCGGTTTCTGGTTATATTTTTACCGGGCGCTTGTAGAGTGTAGCTTATAGGCTGATATAGGTCACATGGCTGAACGTACAGATGACACAGTGGTTCAGTACGGTAGGCTCAATATTTCTGACGCAACAACACATAGGCAGATAGGGGCCTATGTATTGTATACCTCAATGTTGATACTGTACAACTACAGACAAATACAAGGGGTACACGTTAATTGTTTGACAGTATTACACATCGTTATGGCATTAAGGAATTCTTCCCACGCCTAACAAGAATATCGTCATTTGATATTGTCATCACCGTTTGATTGTTTGTCAAGTTACCGCCTTGAAAAGGCGTTATCGGCCGGTCATAGACCTTTACCATCCCACCAGCACGCATGTCGGGTGTTAAACTAGACGGGGTATTTACTGCTGGTAGGTCAGCTATATTTAGTTCATCTGTCATTGTAGTTACCAAAGACGTGCCAATTGTATACAATAGGAGGACTAGGAGGCACGAATAACTCGCCTGCGTATGCTAGATTAGCTGTCTCTATATTATAATATCATCACATTCATTTATTAAAAGGCCTTCCCTTATACATAAATACTAGGGTGTATGCTGTCCATTTTGTTAAAACACCAATGGTTAAAGGTGGATTGTCGTCGCAAATCCCTGCGAATAATGGACAAGTCCATTTACGAAAAAGCGGACACACGGTTATATCGAAAATTAGGTTGTTAGACAGGTGTAGATGTGTAGAGGAGAGAATAGGTTGAGCATCAGATGAAACAAACAGCCCATGTGGAGAGGGAAAAGTTTCTTTCAGATCGATTAGAGATATGGAAGACAGAAACCAAAACATGTAATAAAAAGAAGGCCAATATAAGTTCTCCCGTAAGGTGGCAATTTTGCCTGTCAGACTGTTTTTCTATGTGACGTCATGAAACGACGCCGTCGCTACTCGCAAGCTGTCACGGGACGATTGTCCTGCTTTATTATTGTTCCCTTCTGAGTGTTTGGAACGCATTTTGTTTTGCCCCAAGTTACTCTTGTTCACATGATTATAGGCCTGGAAGGCCATGGTGGAATGGCTTAGAGATGGTTAGCCGGTATGTTATAGGCTAGCTGTTCCTTCATTACCCTGTATACTTTCGATCATTCATTGAAACGGCTACTCTCATACACCATGTACATACAACACTGGGTATTTCTTGACCATCTTGTATAGAAGAATGTACACACGATGACTCCACAATGCCTGACGTGATTGGTTGTTTGAACTCACGTGGCTGTGAACACTGGAACTCAGAATAACAGAATAAGAACCACGTTCAACCAAAAGTGGGATGAAATAGTGTTTATAAAAGTTTTCAGTTCCTAAACACTGTTTCAAGAGTTTTAAGCTGCTAAATATTATTGCAGGGAGACACAGTCGACTCACTGTGAAGTGGTAAATTAAACCCACATTTGTCATCATGCGCTGGTAAAAGACTGGGTCAATTTCAGGAACCAACTTATTTTCTGGGTCAACATTTC
>JAODTT010229845.1:0-13473 GCA_025400115.1 Pentamera pediparva
ACCTAGAAATTACCGCCATGTTTTTTGGGACGAACTGTAGTCCACATCCACCGAGTTTCGTGCATATTGGACAAACTTGATATTTTCGCATGAAACCTGCAAAATAGAGGGCAGCAGTCATGCAACAATGCCCACTTTCTCTGGGGTGGACACGTGTACCGAGTTTGAAACAAATCGCACAAATCGTTGAAGAGTTATTGCGCTAACGCAAAAATCTTCCGGCGGACGCGGCGGATACGGCGAAGGCAAACCCATAATATCCCCGAAGTGGGGATATAATTATGGATCTATTTCACATACTCAACTTACCTCCCAATCTATGGGGGTTTGGGTGTGTAGACGCCGCCCCCTGCTGCCGGAGACTTTAGGCGTTAGCGCAATAACTCTCTGAAGCAATGACTGATTGACTTGAAACTTGGCACACATGTCGGCTCTCACGAAATCTTGAATGGGTTCGGGAGTGGGCGTCGCCACAATGCTGGGGACCACTTATTAGCATAATTACAAAAATTGTCGAATTAGGTGTCAGCGCAACAGGCCTAACTCTCTAATGCAATGTCCGATTGTCCTGAAACTTGGCACACATGTCCGCCCACGAGGACTCTCGGATGGGTTTGAGAGTGGGCGTTGCCGCAATGCTGGGGACTGCTAAACCATAATTCATGTGAAAATTTGGAAGTTAGTCAGATTTGAACGAAACTAGGTGGATGGAGACTACCTTTGCTCCTGGCAAAAGTGAAGGTAATTTCAAGGTTGTCAGACTCAGAGGTCAAATTAGCATAACTTTTGCGATTTTCTAAACTTTGTCCGATTTGAACGAAACTTGATGGATGTAGAGTACTGTACTGGTACCTCGGTTTTCTACCAAAGTGGAGGTCATTATGAGGTCAATGAAGGTCAAATTGGACGCCTGCCCAACCTTGGGTCATGGATTCCTTCTCGTATCAAATGAGTTGGATATTGTTTCCCACTGATTGTTCAAATGCGGGGATATACACTACACGTTGGCAGCTTCAAGAATAACATTTCTGCACCTCATTTGCAGTGGTATGCCAGGCCACAACTTGGATAGCCACTAGCCAGCCTCTTCCAACTAATGTGCAGTAGCACAGCGGTAGGAGCAGCATGTGTGTTCAGTGGAGTAGTACAACTGTTCTGTGCCATCATATCCCCACTTCGGGGATATTATGGTTTTGTCATCGTGGTACCCGCCGCATCCGCGTCGTCCGCATCTGCTGGCGTTAGCGCAATAACTCTCCAAGCTTTGTCCGATTGATGTAAAACTTGGCACACATGTCTGCCCCAGAGATATCTTGGATGGGTTCGAAAGTGGGCATTGCTGGATGACTGCTGCCCTCTACAGGGGTAGCGGTGGCTCTTGAATATGAAGGGTCCAATGTTGCAAAATTTTGTATTATGGAAATGGACAAAATGCCGAGATTTACAGTGAATTTAATGCAATTTATAATGATTTTGGACCCCTTAGGCGGGTACAAACCCTTGTTTAAAGGGTCCAAACTGCCAAGAAAGGGGTCATGGACCATCAGACTCCTTGAACTGCTACCCCTGGCCCTGGCCTATATTGCAGGTTTCATGCGAATATATCAAGTTTGTCTGATCTACAAGAAACTTGGTGGATGTGGACGACAGTTGGTCAGATGGTCCTGAGAAACATGGCGATAATTCCAAGGTCACCGGAGTTCAAATCTGCCAAAATATCAAGTTCGTCCGATTTACACAAAACTTGGTGGATGTGGACTACAGTTGATCCTGAAAAACATGGCGGTACTGTCAAGGTCATCGGAGGTCAAATTTGCAGAATTTTGAAGATTTTTCAAACTTTGGCAGATTTGAATGAAACTTGGTGCATGGGGACTATAGTTAGTCCCCAACGACATGGCAGTAATTTCAAGGTCACTGGAAGTCAAATTTGCATGATATATGCAAAAATTCAAAGTTGGACAGATACTAACGATACCTAGATAGAGATTGCATTTGTTCCTGAAAGGAATCAAGGTCATCAGAGGTAAATTTTTCTTGAGGCAGGAGAGATGAGGTTTTAGGTTCCCTAGATGAGATGAACATTGTCACCCTCTGATTGCTCAAAAGTGGGGATATACATGTTGGCGATTTACCCGCCAGGCGATGTCTAGTTGCTACTGTCTGTGCGCAGTGCTTCGCATAAACAGAGTCCTTCAAAATGGTGCCTGTTGCGTTCTAGCCGAGCACCCGGCATGCTTTTATTCGCAAAGGGGCATCGCCCCATTGCGTTAAGCTGGCAAAGGATTTGTAGCTGGCAAGGTCTGCACCCTTGCCACGGGCCCCATGTATGTTTGGTCATCTGCCCGGCAAGTACTTCATGGAGTGGCACATTTAGCTAATGTATAGTCCTCAACAACAGTGTCAGTCCTGATCAACGGGATATATTTTTTCTTGTCATGCATCTCCGGTCAATGATTCGAATAACTTACTGCTGCTCCGCATTCACATTGTAGTAGGGAAACCGTGTATATACTGTAGAAACGTTCATGGGCGGTGCTAGTTAATTTAGAAAAGCTTTCTAAAGTAGTTCCTCCGTGAGATGGAAAGTAATGTCAAATTTAGGTAGTACATGGTATAACCGAAGAACTCTCCTCTCTTGCAGAAGCAAAACTGAAGAAACTGAAAGGAGAGGGGCCGGAGGAGAGGGTTTGCTCAAGGGAAATGATATCGTCACTCGACAAAGTGCGCATAGACGCTAGTGAAAACCTTACTCGGGGGGACGATGTGACATTCTCTGAGGAGCCAGTAGAAGCGCAGAGGACTGTCGAGGTCAACGATTTGAAGCGACGCGTGTTACCCGAGCAGGCACTGACTCTGGAGGAAATCACCAACCTACTGGAGCGAGACTACCTCAATGCGGTCACACAGTACGTGAGGAATGAATCTGACGAGGAGCAGGGGGCTAGGTAAATCACCTGGTTGGCGAGGATGAAAGATTCTATCAGCACCAGACATGGAGGGGGTGCTACCTGGGCAATGTGGAGCCGGTAAGCCACCGGAAGGGGAAACGCAGAAGTGTCTGTCTGTGAAGTATTCCAACCGGGAAGATCATTCAATCACATGCTGACTCGTAGTGATACAATACTAGAGACAAAAGCAGCGATGTTATAGGAACAACTATACCTCTATAAGTGTATACATGCGAACGTGTTATTAATGGAGATGGTAATGCAGTCTCATTCGAAAAATCTGATGTAGTATGCGTTGGATATCTCGACCTCCCACCACCTCAGTCTCGAACTTGTCATCCCAACCATTGCCATAAAAATACTCTGTCGTCGATCTCAGATGAGCTGGTCTCAAAAAAGCAACAGTGGATGGTCAAAATTGTGGTTTTGCAATACTTCAAGAAGAATGTGTTTATAGTTACTGTTGCCAACCTATCTTTCAGAGGAAGAAAGTGAACGATGCCATACTGCATTGTTGACGAAATGTGCTACGTAGATATGCAACAAGGCAAATGTTGTAATATACTGTAGGACTAGACTCAGAGAGCTGTATTGCAATTGCTGCTGATATTGTGGTCCCATGATAGAAATACCCATCTACGTTACAGCACCGTTTCCCACCAGCCCTGTGGTCAATTTTACTCCTGTCCAGGTCAGCACCCACTGGTCAGCAGCCCAGTAGTTGACAATAAAAACATGTCCTCGATTAGGAGGTACTCCAGCATTCGTACCTACTATGAGAAAGACCACATCATAGGGGACATATTATAGGGACTAAAATATCATGACGTGAGCACAAAACTAGTGCTAAAATGCCTAAAATTGACGATAGAATTCCACCAACCTCAACTGTGTTCACTCAACGTAGAGCCATGTTTGCACTGCTACTGAGTGAATGATCAGATCATCTCCAATGTCATCTGTGTCAGGCTTCCATGTCCGATAAAGGGAAGACCTTCCGAGTCGAATGATGAATAGAGTCTTATGGCGTGCCATTGTGAACTCCTTCTCAGATGCGTCCGCATGGTGCTGATGATGTTGATGATGTTGAGGTCCTGCTGTGTGTACGACCATGAGTACAAAGCGGGGGGTCATGAAATATTTGGCAACCTATAGAAGGAAAATCCTTCCGCCGGCGAGATGGGTATGAGATTGAGAATATGTGTGGAGGCGATTCCCCGACGAGTGTTTCATCTACATGTATCTGTTGTTGGTATAAATGGGTTATCTGGGATTATTAAGGTGTCTGGTTAGGGATAGAATTTGTATTGTAGTGGTGAGAGCCTGGCTTCTACAACATCTTTTATCCTTTAGAGGAAGTGGTTTAAAGGATGGAAAACTCACTCGCGTATGTCCGATGGGGCCTAAAATGGCCACCTTGATTGGAAAACATGATGAGAATGCACGTCATAGGATTCAATCATTAAAGAGGCAATGTCGTCCGGTAGCAACTTTGCATGACGTCACGATAAAAATTAATCCCAGTACAATTCGATGCTGCTGTATATCGTCAGTGTTACTTTAGTTCCAGTGCACCGTGGGATGATTTTTTGCTGTGACGTTATGCAAATAGACTGTCCGTTCCTGGGTGCGTGAGACGACATTTCCCCTTTAAGCTCTGAGCACCTATCCGAACTGAAGGTATCTTAGGTGTCCCTCCACGAGCACATGGTCAAGGTTTCTCGATGAGCCAGAAGCCGACTTATTGAACACATAGGTAGCAACTGCAAAATAGTGTGACATTAACTGGCTTGTTTGGGGAGAAAACCTTGATGAAACAGTGTAACAAAATCAGAATTGAACACTCTCAGCACAATGTGTGCTTACATGAATCATGTTTACATCGAAATTTTGTATTTTTTGACTGGATTTACCTGGATGGCCATCCTCGGAAGAGAGGACATGAGGCAAGGTTCTTCAACCATTGAGGACGGCTCTTAAATATGTTGAGTGAAAGTTTAGGTGACGATATATATAAGTGAAACATATTTGTTGGGTTTGGTCAGTGTTTACTTCGCCTCTCTGTGATTTGCATTGCTGGGACCTGGCAACACCGACATTTGAGTAGGAATTTGACCACAAATAAATATTGTTCTCATTCAAATATTTTAGTTTTTGTATATGAGGGATAACTCATTTATTCCGAGTGCTAATCGACATACTGTAGAATGTGATCAAACGGAGGAAGGTGTGGTGAAACATCACAGTATGCGTTGAGCGTTGTCAATTTTGTCGTCTGTCTCACACATTCACCCTGGTTGGTAGTTGGATTTGTAAAACGAATCCAGGTGCCATATCTCAGTATCCTCCCATAATACGAAAATCCGCATCACTTGATCTTGATGGTGATACCGGCCAACGTCCAAGCGGTCAGGAAAATGATGTACATGAGTCCCGGACTACATAAAGAGGGCTCCAAGAGACAACTGTAATTTATCACTGTCGTTGATGCTGACGACAGGTTCAGGAGGTTGATTCTCGATTGTTCTTGGTGAGACCATAAGACGATAACTTATAACAGTCATTGGTGGCTGGTGATGTTGTAAGAGCCCTAGAGTTTATATGCCGTGAGGGTTGTTTCACTGGTAAATTAGAGGTCACTTTCAGGAATGGAAACGGTTCTACTGCAGGGTTGCCGCGGTGTTCATGAATCGTTTATTTCACCACAAACTGAATTGAATATGACGAAATTCCCACCACCATCACCATTCAGTCTTTATTTTATCAGGATTGTTGAAGGCCAGAGGTCATGCAGGATGATGCAGCAGATTATCTCTACGTTGGCAGAGGTGGGCGGACGGTTTCTCGGAGATCATATTGGAGAGTATAAGAGTGTTCCATACTAGTTAAAGGCCGAGGGTCATGTAACAAATCATCTTCAAACTGGCATCAATGGATATAGGATGCTTCAAAAACCCTACACCTACAATTTGGAGGTTCTAGCATGTTGCCTTGCTGAGATATGTCGATTCATAACTGAAGAATACCGCCGTCCTCGTGAATGACCTCACGGGCGATTTCAAAGCAGCCCATTAACTTTGAGCCTCGAAAGGAGAGAAAAGAGAGATAGCATTAACAAACGATGTTAAAGAATGTCTTCTTCCATATCTTGGGAACAATTTCGTGCGTTTCTATTTGGATCCCATTCTTAATTAATTCGTTACAGAGTTTGCGAGAGTATGTTCTGCATCGGATTCGTATTAGGCCGGCTCTTGCGGGTCGGCTGAGGTTTGAATCGCGGTTAACATTACCTTTGCTTACTATTCCTAAGGTATACGATATCGAATGAAGTTATAGTTACGTGACCTTTGGCCTTTAAGCGTCCCGTTCCTGTCTGTATCTGCACCTCGGGTTAGTTCACTAAATAGACGGCGCACTATAAATGCTGTATTATTAGTATTATCATTATTACGATCGAGGCATGTCGCCTTGTTGATTCATGTAAATTCAATGCTGGGAAATCACACAGCAGTTGATTTGTCACGGAGAGGGACCTCTGGGGTTCATGATTATATTTCTTGAAATATTATTCTGAAAAATTATAGGGTAGCCAAGAACTGATGCGAAGTTTACATGATGAGCGTTTTGAAGTTTACAAAATAAAAGTGATAATGAAACATCAGTGATTATTAGTGAGCAAAGAAAGCATCCACCACCGTGCTGTTGTTTTCCACCAGGACGAGTCCCCTGCGAAAAACAAACGATGGAAAAAGTGATGGTATTTAGATGTGTAGACTATATTCGGACTTGCGCACAAGACTAAAAATAATACGATACGATACAATTTCATATGAGTGTACCGTACCTCACTCCCTGGCTGCCGCAGTAGGAACTGTGGCGAACACAGAGTGAAGAACTCAGACGAAATGATGCCACAATTAATACTGGGACACAATCAGTGTCAGAGACAGAATCAGAGATTAAGGTGAGATCCCATGATGAGGGCGGAATGCGGCATGACGCGAATATAAACGTGGAAGGTGCTGAAATATGTACCAACGCAGCATAGATGCCGCGTACCGCTAACGGATCGTATGGAATATCCCCCTCATTCAGCTAGTTAGCGTCCATATTCATGAGCTGTTTTCCAGTGCATCTTCTCCCTTCAGAAGAAATGTTCCTTCTTCGCAAAACTGTGACTTTTATATTTCGTATTTGCAGATACTGATGCAGCAAAACAAAGTCGGTTTTGCGTATATTGTCCAAATCCAAAAGTCTGAGTACGCTGCATTCGGAATGCAGAGATATGGAAAGGTCACACAGCTGAACACATCCATCTGAATACCACGAGACCCCAGGGGCCTTGAAGCTCCCTGCTCGCCAGCTGGACAAAGTTTCAACATTGTCACCGCCCATTCGATTTCTCGTGATCAAACGGGCGGCGACAATGTTGGAACGCTGGCCAGTACATGCGCTTGTACATATAAGTTATAGCCTTCCTACATGATCGCCTTCCGTACTCCTCGCAAGAGCATTGAACAGGCGCAATTGTGCTCTCTGATTCGTTTCGTCAACGTTTCTCTGTAGTTTCTCACTTGTTCTTCCGAAAGTTGGGTTGTCTGGGGTTATCAGTTTGAGATAGGCTTCTTGGGTAGGATCCATCACTGTTGCATCGTAGGGGTGCCAACGCAAAACATACTCGGTCTTCGTAGGGGAGCGGTTCAACTTGGGAAGTTGCCTGCCTAATCTCTTGGCACTTGTCGAAATGATCCACGATCGCCGAGAGAGCGTAATGGCCTGATTAGTCAGGCGTCGAGCTCGTAAGCCAGCGATTGTGGGTTCGAGTCCACGTCGTACCCTTGCGCAAGGTGCTTTATCTCGTGGGCCAGGTGCGATAAGCAAGAAGGGTTGTGCAGTATATAGCGTGGGTCTGAAAAGTTACCAATAAGCAGAGGTATTGGTAGTGATGATGTGACTGCCCATGTACATGTAATGCGATATACAAATCGAAATCATTGTCATTCAGCGAACAATCAGAGTCCCTAGAGAAGTGTCCCCGGTTCACGAACACGCATATTTGAATGATAAGGATATCATAATGTGGAGGCAGCCATGTGAATGATGGAAAATGAACCTAGCTCCTGACAAGACAGGTCTTCAGGCAGCAACAAACTGCTCGAGTGAATATATTTCAGTCGTAAGGCGCTATTGGAAATAATTTATTTACGGTTGAGCGTGCGAATCAGGAAATAATGATCTTCTAGATGAGCAGTTGTTAGTTCCGCAGACGTGGTGCGGAGCATTGGAAACTATCGCTAGATGTCCTGGTACGACAGAAACGTGTTACAGAGAATCAGTTGCTGAGGAAGTGTTGGATCGTACGACTAACGGAGGGACAATAAATTGACAAATATATGTAAAAAGGAAAACCCTTATCTCACCTTAGTTCCCACACTGATCAATGCAGTCGTCATACTTCAGGAAGTTATTGGCGTTTCCCTCGCAGCCTCCGTAAACGAATTTCGTGCAATCGCCATCTTCGTAGCCATACCTCGGCACGAGTGTTTCGCACGGACCTCTCTCCAGAGGGAGGTCACATACTGTGGGGACGACGTGTGGTCAATGAATGTACATGAGCAGATAAACTGATGAAACACCGGATACCACATAACAGAGTCTAACACCTAACTCTTGGTTGTGCGTGATCATGAGACCAAGTCGTCCTCACATTCTCAATCCGGGGCACGTTCTCGCAACGTGAAAGCGGGTCGCGTGGGTGTTAGCAACAATCCTTGCCGACAATAGACGGGACATCTTCGCTACCCCGCTTCCCCCCATTCAATGTTGCAATTTCGCAAGGTGCTTTTGATGCAACATTAGACGGGGGTGTGGGATTGCACTGTCGCAAGTTTTGCATTGCGCTTGTTCCAACATTTCTGTGGACACCTATTTGTATTTAGCGAGACGTGCCCAGTTCTCCAGCTCGTGATTACATCACGTATATACTCATAACAGCTGAGTGGACTGGGACGCACCGGTAGCCAGAATTACTTAACTGGCGCTATGATCGGTAATTAGAGTTCGCCCCCAACCGAAAACTCGGGCTACCTGACGCGCCGATTTAATTCTACCTGCTCAGGCCTAGTGAAGAAACCAGCACGCCTCGCTTGGGGTTCGAACCCGCGACCTTCGGGTTCCTAGTCCAAACGAAACAACACTAGGCTATGTTGGCTCGACAAAATGTCAGGAGGATAAGGCCCACAGTTGAACGCTGTCTGCAGCGTTTTCCCCTCATTTCACTATCCTCCAGCATTTTTCGTCGAGTACATTTCTTCCCCTGTTAATTAGGTTTCTTTGCATGAGCAGTGAGGAACATTTCCCTGCTTCTATTATAGGTAACCGTCATACGAGTTTGTCTATATACATGTCTCACTTCATTACTTGCCAGCTCTGGTTTTGGCACTGTGCATGTTGAATATATTATTTATGAGTTGAAACATCAGACTCGTTGTTCATGGCCCAACACGACATAATTTCTAAACACGAATTACCAATAACCGGTTCAATAGGGTCATCTGGGGGTATTTTTCACATGTTAACCAGCTTCATTCGTAAAGGTGATACCACCATGAACTGAACTGAAATCACTTTTCAAGCTAAGGGTATCGACTCTTATACGTCGTCCTTCCTCGTGACAATAGGATATAATGTCAGTAAATGCTTATATATACTAGGCTATGAACCCTCCACAGAATGAAATGTAACCCCAGTGAAAATTCCAGCGGTCCTCCGCCGTACAGTGATTTCTTGTCAATGAGGACCTGGTGGCTTTGATTGGAGGCGGGAAAAGTGCGTCTCATGCTGCCGAGCCAACGAGTGGTGATGTGTTTGGACTAGGGACCTGGGGGGAACATGCACAAATCCTAACAGAGGTGTATGCATTCTTCGCTCGGCAGGAACGATTAGATCGGCTTGTCAGATAGTTTGAGCCATCAGGAAAGCTCGGTTTGGGGCGAACTCTAACAACCGATTATCGCGTTGCTGGTGTGTCCTACCGTCCTAGAAACCTAGCCCACTCAACCGTGACGAGTACCTGCATGGTTCAACCACTGGGGAAGGAAACTACTGTCCGAACAGCACTGGTCTTGTCGTCTGGACATTACCAGCAGGTACACACACATAACAATTAAGTAAAATTATAACTCCATAACTTCAATGTTGAATTGTTACATATTTATAGGTAAATTGTGCATAGTTATAAGGTAAATTATATTTAGTTCACTACGTTTCGGGTGAAATTAACCTATAATTAGGTAAAATCCACCTATAATGAAAAATTTACCTACTAGTTATGTGACAATTTTACATGAAAGTTATGGAGTTCTTTTCTTACTCAATCGTTCTGTGTGGGAATGACTAGTAGAATAAACAGAAACGACACGTTGGTGCAGCTCGAAGTGCACAAACGTCATGTTATACTTACATGAGGAGTTATGACAATGCCATCATGTGATCTCACCCACTGGCCACAGTGTGGCTATGAAGTGAATCTAGTGAAATTGGCGGATTTTCAACGATTCGCTTCATCTTTATATACGGTCACTTGAGTAAGTGAAATTAAAAAAATAATACTTTAAGTGAACCATGTGTAAATACTAACCACAGTCACACTAAATATTTCGCTTCAGAACATCCTACCTGATACATCACGATGCTTCGGTCAGACACTAAGTCAATGAAGATAGTATGTTGCGAAATGATGTTAATTTCCTATACCAAAGACAACTTGCATGAAACACGATGCCTCACATATCGACACAGCATAATGCAGACTATCGCGCGAAACGATCATTTGTGGATAATATTTTGCACATGCCGCTCAAGCAAACAGGACCGTCTCTCACTGATAGCATGACTCTGCAGCTACACCTGCGCGTCATTGGCTGATATTACTTTGACCTCATCGGGAAGCAGGCCATGGATGATCACATCTTTTATTGGTAGCCAGGCAAATAAGTTTCCAGTCGCTGATGGCGTAACAATTGTAGTGATACCATAGTGTTGCAGTCTCGACTATATGATACCCCAAAACGACATCCGAGTTTCTACCCATGGATTTGTCCGTCGTGTTTCAGATATTAGATACATTTTCCAGGAGCCCACCACAGTAGGCTGCTTGCAATTTACAAGCATTCACGCCTTATTGGCTGATCAGGTGAAATACGGAGTTAATGAGTAACGACCGTGAAGGATTTGATGTTTACATAAACCCTGCTAAGCAAACTATGACCAACATATGGATTACCGTTGACTATTTATAGCTGGTTCAAGTGAGTGCATCCAATTACTCGACATGAGGAAGACTGTCCCCTATAGATGAACAGAGGCATGTTGTAATCATCGTGATCTGTACTGGTGGAAAACCTCAGATCCAAGTTACAAACTGAAAACAGCTCTTTTAAACATTCCTCCTCTCGTCAGAAAATTAGGCCGCATGTCCGTTTGATTTTCTGGTGAATCAATGTCCCCTCATGAGCTTCCGCATACAGGTTGTCACAAGCTAAGCGCTAAAGTAGTTGTACGAATTGCCTACGGTGTCATACGAATTTGGAATGGTTTTTCATGTGCACTGAGGTCATGTTGATAGGACCAACTGTTTGAGCTTTGTAATTCAGCTGTGGTCCATTCGTCAACTCCCGGTGATCTCATCGCGCGACAACGCTAATTGGATGTGAAGGTACCCCGCTCTCTTGATTTATTGTAATTTGTGCAGCCTATATACTGCGTCATCTATCAATATATTCACTCAACAGGAAACATTGTAAAGGAAACTGCATCGCCATCACTCAATAACCATTCCAATTGTCCAGGCTATCATACTGCAGTCTCTTACTTTCTTTCGAATACGCGAATACTATGAGTAGGCGTATCACATAATTACACTTTGATGATGTGATATCTCAATGACGTCAGAGTTTGTACACAGGGATTTTCCGAAGTGTCGCGCGCTATCACATAATTGAAATTCCAGTCTCAGCAAAGAAGCTCAATCTGGTAATGTCAGATGTATCATATTTAACAGAACCCGGCAGACGTACGGAGTAGCCTACATCGACTATTTATGGTTGGTCCCAAGATCAGACATCAATTATACCTACGCCTAAAATCGGTTGCCTAATGGAATTAATCGAAGCAACGTTGTCATCACAGGGCTCATGCCCCGATTGCGAACCGAGTACGTGGGGCAGAGTAGCAACGGTCTTTGGCATCGGCATTCCCCAGATGATCAGGCCACGTGGCATCTTGATCATCTTGTAATAGCACTATGCTCCTGTGAGTGTCATCAAACATAGGTCAACGCATGGTACATGTTGGAATAGTTTGATTACTCTTTGTACCATATAGGTATGGATCATTCACATGTATAATGAGGGTTGATTGACTGTGCCAGCTGTCTGTGCTGTTGGCGTATCTGACATAAAGAGAATTGGCCCAGCGATCAACGCCAACAACACCAACCAGTTAACCTGACTAACTATTTGTGTACCTCTTCTATGAACGCGATAATAGATCGTTCACTGACTCAGATGACACTCGAGCAACCCCCCAGGTGAGACGATTCACTATCTATGACCGGAACAACTTCCAAAGACAGATACATCTTTCATCGCAAATTTCATACACATATTTGTCTGTATTTTGCGATGAAACTCGAGTCACGCGGCCCATGTACTCATAGCGAAGGACTTCCAATGGGGCGTTAAACCAAAACGAGAGTCTTTATTTCTAGACTACTGAAAAATTATGGATAGTGGCACATCGACCAAAAAGAAAAGTTGGGGCATACGCTGCGGATAGCGCCTAGCTGCGGGGGCTCAAGATCCAGATACCTCGTTCATGTGCTAGTTTAAAAAACGTGACGGTGCGAAGTTTGCATAATGTAACAATATGAATTTCAAGAGTGGCAACACTATTGGAGTACAACGAAGAGCGAATAGCGCAAATTAATCGTCGGTGAGCATTTAAACCTGTAAATCATTGTGCCTAAAAGTATCACAGATTCTTGTAACTGATAGTCGAAGGCGAAATGAGTAACTTTGCGATCGGTGCATGGAATAATAAATACCGCGGAAATGCTTAGCTCATATACCAACGTGTATATCATCACTTCATCATTCCAAAGGTTTTCGACAATTCTCAGAGCAGTTATCCTCAGAAATATATACATCATATGAGCACTGTGATAAGTGTGGAATATATTGTGTGTTGTCTACTGTGAATACTCGCCCCGTTATTTGCCAAAGTATTCCTGATACATGTGTGATGAATGTCTGTTAAGATGTTTTCATATATAATTGAAACTTACATGTAATGTATACCTCACACGACCAACCATACTTTCCCATGTCGATGGTAGATGAGGTGACTGACACCAAAAATCGATCGGAAATTTCTGATAGAGATTTTAGTCGTAGCGACTATCTATATATCTGTTTATCTATTTATTACAGTGCAATTATGGCGAAACAACACAGAATGTTAC
>JAODTT010230956.1:0-13469 GCA_025400115.1 Pentamera pediparva
TATGCATGCTATGACGTATAACATCCAGGAGGCTTGCCAGACGCATATCGGCAGCCATATTATGTACGTCCACTTTGAAGGAGTTAGTTCAGTGATGGTGCGATTAGCTGAGGACGGGAAAAATAGGATAATGCGAACGTTATCTGCGAGTACCAATGAATTGAACGAATTTATTTGGAAAGAGGATGACATGAAAAGTTATTTCATCAACTGTAAAATTACCATTGGATGCGGCACACATCGAATGCATCCTGCAATAGTTAAGTTGTTACCTACACCGCTGCATTGTTTTTTATATTTGACAATCCATCAGTGAACTGTGAAGAGGAAAGGTATTGAAACCATTGCTGTTTTCCATAGTCGACACCTCGTTCGGCGCTTCGCGACAGCCTGTACTCTTGGTCAGGTTGTGAGACCTGTCACAGCGAAACATTGTAGGCAAACTGTCACTTGGTTGCAGGTCCTCATGCCAGCACTGCGGACAGTTAGTTATAAACTTATAAATGATTTTTTCGTCTTTCGTTTTCGGAAGGACGGAAATTAGTCACCGTTTGTACGCATTGCAACAACACTGGTTCTCTTTTTGGCGAACGGAATTTCCACAGGAGTTGTTCATTGTTCTAGGTCGTCATATAAGCATATAAACTAAATTGAATACCAAGTGCCGCTTCTCTCAAGATGCCTTGCCATGATATGGTCTAATCATCTGGAATGGTTTTCGATTCCGTCTCGGGAAAATCTCACCGAGCGTGCTCTAATCATTGGTGTCCTCTTCAGGAACAATGGTACGTCCAGTACACCGTGCACTGACTCGATGAAAAGTCGCATCGTATCACGTACGTAACAGATGAATTCAGGTGCACGGTCAATACGCTCAAATGGAGTGAATATGCATCTCGTTTTCTATCGAACCTAACTGACATGCTCAGTATAACCTAGTCCTACATTAACTGGTCTTCATTACTCGAATGAATTATGGACTCCTTTCGACTTTCCTGTGTTTAGACTACACTTTATCTAACAGGACAGGACAACATTATTTTACTCTGTGAGGCAATAGAAATCTAGTTACAGACAGACGTCGTGTCTGCAATCCTGAACAGAGATGTAAGGGAATGTTCCTATAAACATATTGTTTCAGAGATGGATTCACTGTTTGCGACCACATATGGAGTGACTACTCTCATCGGTACAGTTCCACCAATAATAACAGAACACAATGAACTTGTGTTAGTGCGTCGTTAGATTGAACCTGAAGACCTGTTATATAGAAAAACAAATAATACACTTAATGAATTGAGGCCTATAGAATGTTATATTTGGGTGAGAATTTTGAAAACATACAGTTTCACAATGCGCACTCGCTCCATTAAAGGTTACATCGTATCACGTTACAGGTCAATTCAGGCACACGGTCAATACTTTTTCATTCACCTCAGATGAAACGAGTATAACCCGTTTCCCATCGAACTCAACATACATTCTTGGCATAACGGTATATTCAAGAGTCGCCATCACTCTAGCTCGATGTGATATTCTCGGCTATAGAACAACATCGAGCTATCACCCCGAAGTACCGTCACAGTTCCGATAAAAATGCATTCAAATCAGATGGACAATTGATGTGATGGTATGATACTGTTAATTAATCGAATTGCTGATGTGGCTTTATTTAATAGCGAGGTAGTCATTGATGTAATTCGAATAAATTGATTAAAGATAACAAACCCATCACAGGATATGCATTTTATGTATGCACGGAAATATCTTCTGGAGGACCGTGACTTTCTATTTCCCAATTTAAACTCCCACATACCTGTGAATGGTCTCATTGAGAAGAGAAATAATTAAGCTTCCATTCCATAAATTTTTTACTACGGAGCTGGACAAATACTACGGAAAGGCAACCACAGAACGCAAAGTTATCGCTAAACCGCTGCCTGTGTTATACGTAGGTAACTTGTAACGTTGTTTTTTTTCAACGAAGGATCACGTTTTTTCAGCATAACTTCGTCGGAGAAGAAACATTCGAGTAAATTTGTTTGTTCCCGACTTTAGGTATCAAGTATTTAGGCACGAAAGTTGACTCAATTCGCAGGGTGAACCAGTCCAATTTTGGGCGCAACGGAGTAGGCCCTACGTACACTTGTGGGCCTATATAGGACACTGTGCAACTTAGACCCGCGTGATTTTACTCTTATTATCTTGCCTTTCGGAGGAATAAAATGTGCTGGAGGGTAATTATTGAATGTGCTTTTTACATCAACTTTGTTTTCGGTGTAACGGGGGAGTTCAGAGAGTCCGTCGTGAAGATGTTTCACGCAAGGTCGTTGCTGATTTGCCTCTATGCATACACAATTACCCTCTGTGAAAATTTCATGAGAGTATTCGGAAACGGCTTTTTATCTTCTTCAGGTTGAGGTTAGGTCAACTTTGAAACTTCTCAATCGTTTACTAGTCATCACGTTTATAAATAACACGTAATTATGCCATTCCATTGGGCAATTGTTGTCACATGGTATTGTATTAGGAATTTTGCACAACTGTTCGAATAAGATCCCATCAAAATACTATCGCATGCTCCCATGCAACAATATGAAACAAATATCCACATGACAATGACAATGCTGATGGCTAGTGTTACTCTGACGATTTCCGCGGGGTTTGAGTAGACCTACACTGTCCCGTATATGTAGGCAAAATACTGTAGTAAACGCAATATACAGCAACCCAACGTTTGACACAAAACAAGGCGGGCTACACAAACATTTTGTCGTTGGTATTATATCAAACAGATATGTTTTTCATTTCGTGCAAATCTTCATTATATTTCATTCGTTGAGAGAATAAACCTGTTTTATTCAGAACGTTCGATCCTTGGGCTGAAGAAATATTCGTACCATTGTACTGTACCATGGCCCAGCAGACGACTGCGGTTTCCAGAGCCACCCAGTCGACTGTGCTGAAATTCCAACATTGTCGACGCCCGCCGTTTATCACGTCGAATCAAACAGGCGGGGACAATGTTGGAACTCTGGCCAGGAGACGACAGTGGGGCTTTATTCAATTGATTTTGATATAGTTATGCGAGAATAATTCGCTGATGTCAGTAATCAAATGGACATAATATAAAATCGTTGTCATTACTACTAGCTTATTAATGTGATTGATACATCGAATGATCGCATAGATCTATTCATATTTATTGAATACCAACAGGTAATAAATTTGGTAATGTTGACACTTTCTGATTACAAATTAAAACGACAGATCATACGGCCGATTTGGGTAAAGTTACTTTCTTGAAATTACATGAATTATTTTAAATAGATGTTTCTATGTGTGCCGATTCATGTTCAGATACACATTGCTGTTGGAACCAGATGTGTTCCTTATGACAAATTCATCATGATTTACACACATTGACGAAAGGTTGAGTGTCGTTTGTATATTAGTAAAAATGTATCGTCGCCTGTTTCCGTGACAACGACATCTTGGAACTATGTAGCGTTGCTCAGAGTGTGCAAAAAGGCCGAATTCTGAATCGTGATTGTCCAAGTCTTCACGTAATTTACATTTCAATACATATTGAATGAATGCCCTGGCCTTTTCGTTGGCAATTAGGTAGGTTTGAATAAGCGATTGTTATGAATGTTTATCGTCGGAAGACGACGTATGGAAGGTTCTGTCATTTCCGTAATGAAGTTCAATAATGAGACTGGAATTGGTTTGCCCGAGGACTAAGTGTGGAAGAGTATACCTAGGAGTATGCATTTGCAGGGAAATAGCAATTGAAACCTTGTTATTGATCAGTGGAGCCTACATATCCGCCTCTGTCCTGACAGTAGTTCCTTCAAGTCCAAACTCGAGACCCATTTGTCCCACTTGTCTGACAACTTGTAACTATTGTCTATTTCACTTGTTGAGCCTCTTGGAAAAGGCGCCATATAAAAACGTAGTGTTATTATTATTATTTTTAAACGAACATTTCACTGAGATTAGAATTCCGCTTTCGCCCACGTACCACTTCTCTTAACTTATTTCGCTCACAGGTCGAAAATATCCGGGTAGGTTTACCTAGCAGTGAACTACATACGAAACCATATTTTATTATAGAGAAATGCAATCAGGATGATTTGGTGAGAATATTTCACAGGGAACAACTTCAGATTATAAGGTACCCTGCGTGGGGTCCGATGAGTATATCGAACTGCATGAAACATAGCTAGGTTATCCGATAGAGTAACGTGTGAAATCCAACTAGGTCATGCATGCTACTCCCGTATTGCTATCGTACATAATCTGCGAGAGAGAGGGTGTGGGGGAGGGGATCATTCTTGGTCATTATAGGCCGAAAATACCAGAACGATCTAATCAGAGGTGTCGTGTGTTCTGACAATCATAAGATGAATATGACTATCTCATAAATTATTGGATACCCAATATGAGGTGTCTGCTAAGGTTGTATACTCTATCTCTCCCTCTCTCCCCCCTCTCTCTCTCTCTCTCTCTCTCTCTCTGGCACTAACATCTACTATCATGAGGGGTGTGTGTGCTACATGTAGGGGATTCACGGATGGCAGTTCTTCGCTACGCAGATGATGAACCTATGCTTTCCAAAACATGACCTGTCCCGAATATTGTTGTCACCTCGGTCGATGAGAAGAGTAGAGAATATGGTTCAAGGCAGCCATTATGGAAGAAGTCAAAGAGGACATTGCCGGGTCGGCGGAAGCCTCTGGAAAGGCAGAACTGGTCCCTGAAGGCGCACTACGGTGGTGTGAAACGACACTATATAAGCATTTTTCCGAAAAAGTGGGGGGGGGGGGACGCCGCCCCCGAGACAATGAAAATGCTGATAGAGTTAGTGATGACGGGTAATACTGGAGGAGGCTGATAACTTCTATATCTTAGTGCAAGAATCCAGAGTGGTGGTGATGTCAGCAGGTAATCAAGAGTAGACTGCTGAGATATAGGATTGAACGCTTCAAATAGCATGAAGAATTTATGACAAGGCCAGGAAAAGAAGGCAAGGAAAAGAAAGGTTTCATAGCCTACATTTTTCCGATGGCAACATATGCCTGTGAGGCTTGGGTCCTTCTTTCGGAATTTAGAGAGAGAAGCAGAACGTAATGGCGTACCATAAATATTTACCCACCCATTATTTGCAACACGGGATACATCACTATGTATTCGTTGAAATGGACACGGTTGAATCCATTCAGCCGTGCTTCGTGCTGAGTAGAGAAACCTCCCAACAGAAGTGTTGAAACACAATTAACAAATAATCGAATATATTTATTGTGAATTCCTCTCTCGGCCCTCGGGGCAAAGAACCCCTCGCATATGAGGTCAGCGAAATTGGGAACTAACGCAAACTACCCGCTAAACGTAATTGGTAGGGATGGACCGACTCTGAGGTATCCCCCATTCTGTAGGTATACCGTTGAAACCACGGTAAATATGAACAAAGCTGATACCACGATCACTAAAACGATAAAAACGGGATTGTGCTTCTTCCTTGGCGCCATTCTTGAGCCCCTTGAAAAGCAGCATGGATTATACGAAGGGACTCATGTAACCAGCAGGTACGTTCTGCCGCAAACTTTTACGTGAGGCTTATGTTACAAGATTTCCTAACGGAGAATCCAACAGATAGGACTGGAAATATACTTCATCATATCCTCCGGTAGAAATGCAGGGAATATATTTCTTAAACCTGTGTTCCTTCGGTCGATGAATTTGAAACGAAGAGAAATCACCACAATAGAACGTTTATCTCGCTTCCTGTTCTGTTCTTAATTATCCTTATGCACGAAGGCACGCTGCTATTGAGTGAGCGGATATTCAGCAGTTATTTGCTGCAACGGTATCTCGTTCTGTCCTTCATGGAAGTAGGTAATACGTGCTTCCAAACTTGAAATAAAAATGAAATTTCTCGGAAATTCGTGAACATTATTCCGTAAATGATTAGGCTGTGTGTTCGTTTCCGATGGAATACGACTGGGATCAATGCTAGGATTTCTTTTAAATGTACCATAATAACTTTCCTCTTCCGCTTTGTAAGCGATGAAAGTCAAGACTATTAAAAGTTTAAACTGTCTGGAAACGACATTTTAACTGTCGTGTTTTTTCTCCACCACGAACCAATGTGAACCTTAACTATCCGACCGCCACATGCAGTTCACTCGTCGTGTCGAACTCTGTAAAATACCACACCGTGAAACAGTTTGGATACCATAGAGCAAATCTATGACATTAATTCCAAAATATGAATAGTTATACTGTGTGGCACGAATTGAACGATGAATCGTGTTCTTGTTCTGTCTCACTGTCCAGTAAGTCGAAGTTGTACTCCCCCCAATTATACCTCAGCGAACCCAGACGCGACTGCACACTGACAAGACGACATGACTATCCAACTGCTAATTTCACTATGACCAGTGTTTGGTATTCACATCCGTTAAATTAATGCGTGAATTCTCTACCGCCACAAGCACGGATAATTCGAATCACGGCGTAGGCGCGTTCAGTATTTGGAAATTTGAATAGTTCATTGAAATTGATCCGTCCTTAGGAATTGTGATACATGCTGTTGATAAATATCGAGTGCTATCATCTCCTAATCAGAAGCGCCGAACTAGTCTCAGGAAAGAGATGAGATATTAGAGATGTGTCAACCATTCATCACGTGCGTCAGTAGACGAACGTTATAGGAAGTACAATATTGAGTGAACGTGTCAACGCTTCCACAATAATCTATCACTAAACTGCAATCAGAAATATTGTGGATAGGTTCGAATTAAACGTTCCGGATCAATTGTAAGAGAGTTGGAGCAGATGTTTCCTAGAACACTGAGAGTTAGCATTTCGTGTATTGCCGCACATCCGCATCTGTCAATTAAAAATATCTCAACGTGACAATTCCTAATGGACTTGCTTTCAACATGGTTTTATAATTGGACTTTCCTGAGCAATATGTTGATATCCCATGACTAGCAGAAGTGGATTGCCTGTGAAGCCATAGAACAAAAACTGTCCAATGTCAGGACAATACGACGAATTGTAAAATCAAGTCTATCATGTGTCATTGTTGTAATAGCCACGTTAAACATGGAAACCCCATTCGTGACAGCACTGTAGTTTGCCCTAAACCACAAGCAACTGAAAGTTTCTGCGTCCTTCCTCTGTTGAATGACCAATGGTCTCTTGATTTGTCAATCATGAAGAAGTATTCGGAGTCTTGACATTTGGTACAATTACGACAAAGTCCATGAACGAACAGGAACGAACATGTATCCT
The DNA here is from genome assembly GCA_025400115.1 of Pentamera pediparva. NCBI lineage: Eukaryota > Metazoa > Echinodermata > Holothuroidea > Dendrochirotida > Phyllophoridae > Pentamera > Pentamera pediparva. The sequence goes on from JAODTT010230956.1 coordinate 7,303, forward strand.
ATATTCGTACGTGAGTAATATCCCATATGGTTCATGTTTGAAAGCCTTGCAAACGATGAAGCGCCGGTGCCTAAAGTTATATTGAAACCAGTGTTTGACAGATAAACAAACCACTACGCTGTGACATCGATACTAATCGAAGCACCTGGGCTATTCCCGTTACATGACTACTGGACAGCCAAATGCTGAGGGAAATTGAACCGTAACGTTTTGAATTAAAAGTAAATGACAGCACTCTCCTGAGTGAGCATACATAATCGGCTGTCGTTGATTGTTTTCAGACGACCTACATGAACAAACTATGTCACACTATACGCTGCGACCTCGATGCTAATTGAAGCATCTGGACCAATGTCGTTAAATGACCCCTGCATGGACAGCCACATGTTCTGTATGGTTTTGAGATGAAATCGAATGACTTCACTGCACCGAGCGAGCATACACAATGTCTTTCGTTGCTCATTCCATACAGATCGGCGACAGCCCCTGAAACAGCCAATTACTAATAAACAGTGATCCGTGAGTCCTCGTAATAATTACTAGAATAATTCACAATATATTAATGTGGTGTAAGACGTATACATGATCTCGTGTTGTTTTACATGAAGATTTGTTAGCCGGTCGATAGTATGAGCTAGTTGATGTGTGAGCCTCGCTAACGAGGAAATGGCTTTTCATCAAATTATACTGAAACCAGTTTTTGATAGATGAATAAACCACGTACACTGTGACATCCGTACGAATTGGAGCATCAGGATGACTCTATTACAGCCAAATAATGAGACAATTGCATTGCAACGTTTGGATTAAGAGTGAATGACATCAGCACACTCCATAGATGTATTCGGAGCCGAGAGATCATGCAGATTGGATTTCGTTGCTTCCCTTTGAGCAACATAAACCACCTGTTATATATTTTCTCGGGGAACGGATTATCTTGAGGCCGCGCATAGAAGTGTCGAACAAATTACAACCAATTACTTAGAGACAGTGTTCCGTAGATCATCAGAATGATTACTAGAATAATTCACAGTAGATAGATGTTGGGAATACGTAGAAGGTAGATTGGGTTCAGTGTTACTTCACAGGAAACCAAACTGTTATGAGATGCCTGTGCAGTTTCACAATATTGAAAAATGATGCACTTTCAGATATTACGATGGAAACAAGAAATGTTCGTGTCTAGGGTGATCGAGGTTGCTGTGGCAGTCTTCCAAACATATAGGTCCAAGTATTTGATCAGTGTTCATTTTTGCAACATGCTCACCCATCCTAATCAGATTAATATGAGGAAGCCAGAATGATGGCATGCCGCCATAAAGATGATGTCAGTTCCACAGTGCAGACAGACAGACGGACAGATGAAGATGCAATTCCTTGCATACTACCTTGAGACTCCCAGTCTCCAAATCTATGTAATCTACCAGGGCCACGGAATTTTTTCATCACAAGCATTGTGGCATGACGGCAGCGCATGTACTACGGTATGAAATACATTTATTTATCATGAAATATACAGCCTTTAGTAGAACGTGGAGATCGTAATAATTTAACGGTGTTTATATAATAAATTATGCATTCCGTTACTGCCAACATGCTCAATCATTCATGTATGCAGCTGTGTTACCTTCGATGTCCCAGGTGAGGAGTGCAATCAATGAGCACTTGACTTGCTGAAGCATGTCATGTCTTGTGTCAACAACGTCATGATACGATAGGCTTTTGCAAACACTTAGGTTTGTTCATGCTGCAGAGCCTGTCCAACCATTGGAGATCATCCTACTCCATCATGGCGGAAATTCTATTCATCGAGGAGGCTGTATAAAACACTTCACTATTCCACACACGCCACGAATTACGCAACGAATGGATAATTTCAGTTTTTTTTTAGTTTAATCGTAACAAATTCCTGGTACTAATATTGTATTTATTTTTGGCCAATTGCTGTAATTCTTCAGTAATCGGGAATTCGTCTATAACAGAAGTTCGGAATTATCCAGCATTTTTGTCCTGAATTATAACTGAATCCAAGAAATTCTAGTTCCTAATCGATTCGTAGATATTCCCATGTATCCTTGATGTAGTGTCTTGCCCATGGATCTGATACGAATCTGTCAGGAAAGTCACAAATACACTGCGAATCAACTATGAGTATACAATTCAGGAATGCGAATTTGCTGCAAGTTTCGGAAACCAATCACGGCTATGATATCGGTACGAATCAGAATAAGTCCAGAAGGTAGGGGGAATAACTCGTAAGAACTCTCGTATCCCAAATATTACGGGAAATTGTACATGGAAGACCGACCACCAATTACGCAGACACGACTGCAACCTGACAAGATGATATGACTCACCAACTGCTGATTGCACTATGACCAGTGTCCCGTATTCACATCGGTAAATTGCATTTGTGATGAGTAGATGCTCTTTCGTCACAAGCAAAGATAATTCGAACCACGACTTACGAACTTCCGGTGTTTAGAAACTCAAAGTTTATTGAAATTGCTCGGTTTTCTGATATTATGATACATCTCGCTAATATATCGAGTGCTTGAGCCAGTCTTTCTCTATATTATGCTGCACCGCACTATTCCCATGAGAGAGATGATATGTTGCAGCTGTGTCGACCACTTATTTTGTGCTTCAGAAGACGAACATTATAGAAAGTACAATATTAAGTATTGATATGTCGAAACCTTCACGATAATCCATCATCAGACTGCAATTTATTAATGTGGATAGCTTCAGATTAAGCATTCTGAAACACTTGTATGAAAGTTAAAGTGATTTTGTCCTAGACCCATTAGTGTGCACAGCTCGTGCATTGCCACATATCGGTCGGTACCTGGTAATATGTTTCAACCTGACATTATTGCTAACGACTTCGCAGTTAACAGCAGACTGACATAGTGACCGTTGGAGCTTCCCATTATTTATACTATTAGCTCATGATTAGCTGAAGTGGATTGCATGTGAAGCCATGAAACCAAGCCAAAAACTGTTCAATATCAGGACAATACGACAGAAGTTTAAATCAAGTATATTAGGTCTCATTGTTTTCAATTGTTCCGCTAAACATGGAAACTGCATTCGTGAAAACACAGCATGCAGTTGCTTGCCTCAAACTGAAAGCCAGGGTTTCACTTCGCCACAACAGTCTCGAAGTGCTTCGCAGTCATTTAATGATCCTTGACATTTCCTCCTAAAAGCAGGCCTCGTTCGTTCTTCGTCCATAAATGCCAGGTAAAACATACATAGTCACAGGCTCACAGCAGTTGCATTTAGCAGTAACTTTCATCGACAGTATAGTTGATGTTTAAAACCTCGCCAAAGAATGAGAGCCTGCACATGAAGTTTCATTGGAACCGGTGTTTGACAGATAAATGAGCCACTACTCGGTGACATTATTACTATTTGAAGTATCTGGACTATTTCCGTCACATGACCACTTGACAGCCAAATGTTGAGTGAAATTGTTCTGTAACGTTTCGGATCGAACGTGATTGACATCACTGAACGGGGTGAGCACACAGATTGGATTTCGCTGCGCGTCTAAACGCAACCTAAATCGACTGTTTGGGATAACCTTGGGGAACAGATGATTTTGCCGCCGCGCAAAATGTTTTCAACAAAGGTATATGGTCAGCTCCTGAACAGCCAATCACGAAGAGACAGTGTTCCGTAAGTCTTCGAAATAATTACTAGAAAAATTCATAGTAGATTAACGAGGTGAGTACGTATGACGTAGATTGTTCTTTCTGTTGTTTGATATGACAATTAGCTAGTAGGTCGACAGTATGCGCCACTTGGTGTGTGAAAGGTCGCTTAAAACGAAGTACATGTCACATCAAGTTTTATTGAAACCAGTGTTTCACGGATCAGTAAACCACGTCCACTATGACAACAGGAAAGAATTGATTAATCAGGATGACTTCATCTCGACCGAATGATGCGGAAATTTCCCTGCAACGTTCGGAATAAAAGTGAATGACAGCACACTCCAGAGAAAGATTTTGCGTGAGCATACAGATTGGATTTTTGTTTCTTGTTTATAAGCGACATAAATAAACTTGGATAGCCTAGTGGAACTAATGACTTCAGATGCCGCACAGAACTGTGTCAGCACATGTATATCGGCCGCTCCTGTACAATCAATCACTAAGAGACAGTGTTCCTTGAGGCCTCATAATCAGTACAAGAAATTTGTTCCGTACATTAATGTGGTTGAGCACGTTGGAGGTAAATTAGATTCCGTGTTTTTCATGATGAAATTTGCCAATAGGTCAGCACTATAGGCTATTTGATGTTTGAAACCTCGTTTGATGATGAATGCCTATACATCGAGTTCTATCTGAACCAGTGTCAGATACAAAACCACGTCCACTGTGGCATTGGTACGAATGGAGGCCTCTTGATCAATCTTCACAGCCAAATGCTGCGAAAACTTCCCTGTAACATTTGGATTAAAAGTGAACGACAGCATACTCCATGGAGGGATTCTGCACCGAGTCAACAGACAGTGTAGATTTCGTTGCTTGTGTATAAGCGACACAAACAAACTGTAAAATATAACCATGGGGAACATTTTTTTACGATCCGCACAAAAACGTTTACAACGAAAGCATTAAGGAAACATTGAGCACTGTGAGAAACATTCATAGAGGCAATGTTTTCTTGTAGCACCCGGCGAATAATGGGTTCCATTTCATGACGTCACGACAGAAAATCGTCCCGCGGTATACCGGAACTATTTTTGCATTGAAATATCATAGTGACTGGATATACCGTATCAGTATCGAATCGACCTGAGACGAGGCTTCGACCTGACGACATGCAAACGAAGCCGTCCTTCTTCGGCAGGTGCTCCTAAACGATATTGCCTTTTCAAGAGAAGTATTATGAAGCCTGTGGAGTTCGTGTTCGTGATTTCTGCATACATTTGAGGCAGTTTGCTCGTTTACCTCCCTTGTCATTCATCGAAGTCGACGACATTTTGTGATTTGTTTCGTTCGCTTAATGTGCGTAAGCGCATTATAGTGATTGTCCTCGGTGGGAATTAATCCATTTGATTGAACGACACCTGTACCAAAAACATACGGTGAATGGTGAAGCCTATAAGCCCTGCATCGACATAGCATAGACCATCGATCGCACGCAGTATAATTTACCATGTATATACGATGATAGACGACAGAATACCATCGCTTTGGTGGCGTGGAAGCGGCAATAATCCGAATGTTATTCCCAGACAGGGTTTATTTGACTGAGGTTGGAGCCGGCATACAAAGGCTGGCGATGGTGTTTGCTTCAAACGAGTGGAGATCTGTCCTGAAGTAGACATATAGAAGAATTTCGACGGGTCCATGTTTTACCGCCTCCAATAACTCTTAACCATTCGTTGAGAAGTTCACACAGTCTCTCAACTCAAGGAAATGTTTTGTACTATTCCACTCATAAACAATCATTATCATATATTATACTGTATATCGAAGCGGACAAGAGTTCAAACAAAAGTTCGTATCAATTCCTTCAGTCCCAAGCGAGTCAGATAGTGATTGGTCATTATAATCAGTCAGTCACCACTGTACCAGTTATTCCAGGATGTTCAGAAGTTTCAGGTTCACGATAATCTAGAGATGTCAGTTGCTCTTTTGAAACGATTACTTCCGACGACCATGGTATGTTGTCAGCTCATAATTCACTCAGGGGTTCAGGAATCTGAGATCAACAGACATCTACGGTTTACTGGGTTAACTATGGCTGGGAAATGCAATTTGAGGCTCATTTACAAGTTATGATTTTTGCTAGTCGACGTTCCGTGTGTCACTCATATGCGCTCGTGTTTGATATCGTGACGCGCGGACTCGCAGTGTCCAAGCGAACACAAGCACGTACGAACAGCACGGAAAGTCGGGTGAAAAATCCCATGGTGTAAATGAGCCTTCAGGCGTATGCATGCAGTCATGACAATTTTATCCAAAGTTATCCAATGGAATGAGCTACAGCACCATTAGTGCTACCTGTATCGTTATTATCATCGGTGCAGTTCGAGCAGGAAGTCCCATTAGGTGATTAAGTTGAGAAAGGAATTTGATGAACTACGTACCCGGGGAATTGGTACTGTATATTGAGGTGTCTTGCTCCCCATTGGGAATTTTTTCACC
>JAODTT010232067.1:0-13467 GCA_025400115.1 Pentamera pediparva
ATTTTGCACGAATTTGGAATGTTTTTCCTGTTTTTAGGCTGAGAAAAAATGAATTATACAAATGCAATAATTTGAAATTAGTTGCAACGCAGTTCTTTGGGTGTGCCAAACATGACTAAACATAGGCGATATACCGATACCCCGAAAACAAATCATGAAGAGTATCGGGTTTTATAAATTAGCTATCATTTGCATAGGGAGAGAGAACACACAAATGAGTGGACATGGTCAGCTGGTTTCCCTGTGAAAGATATACCTGTGAGAAAACCAAGGCGAAGCAGAAATGACTGTGTCTTTATTTATTTAAAAAAAAATAGATTTTTTCCTTGAGAATTATAAAATAGGAAACCTTTGCATCTGACATTTCCCGTTTCAATCGTCATACCAGCAAGCTGCCGCAACCAAAAAGTGTTTAGGCTGGTTCCATATGTTGTATCAAAACACGATCAAAATATTGACCTTCTAACATAACAAAGACGAACACGTTTATGTACATACGCAAGGCAAACACTCTCCATGTATGCAGGGTTCATAAATTGGCTCCAATGCCCTTGCAATTACCAACGCTCCCGAAAATAACCCATGAAATCAAACCTATTTCCGGTCCCATTTCAATGACATTCTTATAAATGTAATTTCACATAAATCTAACAGGCTCGTTGCGATGACATCGTCCCATACTTTGTCCTTGGAAAATGATTATTGGCATTTCACTCGCGTCAGGATAATGTATTTATCAACAACAATAAAGTTAGTTTGTTGATAGCTCTTATGTCTTTGTTGATTTAAAAGTAATATTTATTTGAAATGATGAGTGGTAAGGCCTACCGATCGACTCACACCGTGTTGAACGCAGATTCTGTAATGGGTGGCCTTGGAAGCAGAAACAAACAAGAAAGACAAAGAAGAGGAAGAAGAAGAAGAAGAAGAAGAAGAAGAAGAAGGAGAAAATTATCATACAATCGGACAGAAAATGCATGAAGCGTCTAAGCAATTATTCTAACCATGATTGTATAAGTGTATTAGTGTATTGTGGAACTTGTCTGAATTTATTGAACAATTCTTAATCTACACTCCAATACCAGCTGGAAGACAATGATAATGCAGAATTCTCGATCAATTGTTCGTGTTTGGCTAACAGGATGAAGAAATAAGGAAGAAAAGTCGAACTTGACACAGATTAGCTGCTGATATATCTGTGAGCGTATACTTTCATGGAAGAAAACCAAACAAAAACGTCCATGGGTATGTCCTAATCTGGTAGTTTGGTAACATGTCCCTCTTCCCAGTTACGAACTCGAACTTTCCAGTTTCACTTCATTGTATTCTTGATCTATTCTCAATGTCTCCTGAGTCAACACTGAACACATACCCACCTACCAGCACATGCGGAATGTCACCGCACCATCATTTTTTGTGTGCCCACCTCGAGAACAGTATGTCCCGGCATAAGCGAGAAGTAGCCTACATCTACATATCAGTCAATCTAGAAGAACTTGTGAAACCTAAAACCCTGCCAACGCTGACGTTGATGATTCCCTACATGCATGGCAGCTTAACAACTGGCAGATGATGACATTCGCATCTCCCGCGTACGGCAAACGGTTCAGAACAAATAATGCATGGGGACACTTCCACTTAATTTTGACGGATCTCCATAAATAACTGTCTGAAACTTTGTGATAGAGTATTAGTGTGCGATCATTTAATCTCGTAAGATATTGCGTGGGCAACATCCACCGTACGTTTCCTTCGCATATGGTTCCCCTTCGTAAAATATGACGTGACGATAGGTTTGAGAATTTCGCATTGGGCACTCCACCTCATCAGTATAACACATAAACGGACACTCATTTGGAAAACACCAACAATAAAATATGGAATGATAGCCCCAGATACGTGTGAGGAACTTCTCCCCTGTCGTAAATGGCCACTAGATCGACATGCGCTGAGCCGAGAAAAAAAATTGGCCTATTCTAATCGGACAGAAATTACAAATATTCACACGAACCTGATATTCACATTCTCTAATCACGTATGACGCTGCCTGATCTACACTATGGTGACTGCTCTATACAACTCAATGTACGAATACATAACATGTGATTTCTATCATGTCTCACTTTACTCAATTATCATAATTGCTTGAACATTTACGAAGGAAAAATCGCTCAATTGGTAGAAAAATTTGGCAATATTCTCACTAACTGTTTTAGGTGGCGGTCTGACACCCCCTCCCTCATTTGCATTATACGCCTTCATAAACAATGCTGTCGTGGACATGAGACACTGTTTAAACAATATAAATTGTTTGTGTTTTTTAGGGAATTTCATCTAATCTGATCGATGGATTTGCACATGCTATCCAGAAAAGGATGTTTCTATCGTTGAACAACGTATAAAAGGCGCCCTCAATTCGTGCGAGTGAATGATTGGACATTATGTCAGCTTCTTCTTCTTCGTTGAATTATTATACACAATTGTATATCCTGAGCACGCCTCCCTGTTGGATGAAAAGCACATATGTGTCTCTCATTCCAGACATTCATGTCTGAGTTCTGGGAAAGTCCATTTAAATACTCTTGCACTCCCTTTTCATGAGATGGACACGACAGTCAGTATTGTCATCCTGCAATATTTCTTTTCAGACAACGACTTACCGATTCACCTTCCAAATTGTTCAGTCAAATTGCCCAACATCTTTCTCACAGAGGTGTTCCTGAAAGCTGTAACACTTGTTAGAGTTATCCAATAAATGCAAAGTTGGGACTCAAAGAGTGAAACGTGGGGAAAGATGCGTATATGTTAATTAGTGTTCCCATAATGAACACATATCCAAACATGATGTAAGATGCCTATGCTCTATTGCAGTTGATCTACGCGAGGCCGTGCGTTTTTGCGTATGTTGGGGGTACTCAGCGTAAGATGTAGACACTCATTGAAACATTGGCGCCATATTTTTCTGCTTCCGGCAAGTCTAGGCGCTCTAACGTTAATTCTAGGAAAGTTCATTTCAAAACTCTCGCAATCCTCATCTTTACATAAGATGAACAGTACGTCTGACAGTTTTGTCATCCCGTATTTCCCTCTTTTCCAGCCACGTCATTAGGCATTATCAGTCTTAGTTATCGCCTCCCATGACGATTCATCTTCTTCAAGAAACGTGACATTCGATTCAGCCGAAACCGTGCCCGATAGGCAGCTGACATTCAAAGGCTTCAATGTTTATCCTTCTTTAGTCTCGTATGTTTCTAGAATACGAAGGTTTTATTCGCCAAAAACTGATTATTGATATGCAGGCTTTCTGGGACTTATTGGGAACCTACTGGGTTCGAGCTCTAAAGTGTATAAAACATAAACAACGGACCCTCTCAGTACACAGATTCCCCTTTACGAGTCTCTATGTGGTAATTGGCTAATAAGAACAGGCAATTTCCACCTTAACTTACATGCATGCACACTCTTACATAACACAGAACAAGAATTCCCGAAACGTCTCAGTAGAATGGGTGAAGATTATGCAATTCATCATTCGCAAAGCAGCACAACGAGTCAATGGAAGTGAAAGTCACCTTTTTGATTCCTCAGAGGAATTTATGCAATCATGGCAGTGTGTGTGCATGTGTGTGTGTGTGTATTAGTGGGACACCTGGCTTGGTAGCACGATAACTCTACCCCACCTGGATGATTCAAGCTCATACTTGGTAAGTGGGTTCCCCATAATGAGTACATGATCCCGATTGTTTTGAAGTCGGAAAATCTTGTTAACATACGGCTTGGTCGGACCAGGCTGAAATCAAGCATATAGCTTTCTGATGACACTATTGTCTTTGGTGTCAATCGGGGGTCCTTTCGGGGAGAAAAATTGTGAACAAATGATTCTTGACAAATTCGGGCTTGTCAACACGATAACTTGACCCAACCTGAATGGATCAAGCTCATACTTGGTATGTGTGTTCCTCATGATGAGTACATGATCCCCATTGTTTTGGGGTCGGGTCAAAGGTCATCTGAGGTCGACAGAGGTAAAAGTCTGAAAATCTTGTCAACACGATAATATTGTGATATAGGTCAAGGGTAGGTTAACGTTTCAAGCTCCTGTGGATGGATCAGGCTCATTCGAATCCTTGGTGTGCAGGCTCCCCATAATAAATACATGACCCTTATTGTTTTTTGGTCAGATCAAATGCTATTTGAATTAATAGATGTCAAGACATTAAGACATCCAAGGAATCAATGAGCCTTCTGGCTTTCTGGTTTCAAATTCCAAAAACAGCGGACTGATTTGAAACCTACACTGATGAAAAGAGCATACTTCATGACTCCTAAATCTCAAATTCGGTTCTAAACCCATCTCGCTTTTGTGTTATCTACGATATCAATTTTGGTCCATTGACGGCATGATGAGAACCGAATGAATTTCGTAATTGAGTTCACACAGTAATTGTTGATTTCCAATTCCGCCATAAGTGAGAAGTGAATGCTCGCATCTATATATTCTTAGAATTCCGAAATTTCGTATTAAAATCAGGTTAACCATTCTCGTGTAACAGCGTTATAAAAAAGTAAACTGTGCATTGATTTTGTATTGGGCAGGTTCCTCTCCGTCCAGCTGTTCCGAGGGTGAGGCAGGGTTGTACACCCGCTCCTACACTTTCTAATACCTGTATGGAGAGGGTTGTGGGTGTCACGGATTGTGAGGTTTCGTTTGGTGAAGTCAGGGTTTCTGACCTGGACTTTGCAGATGATGCTGCTTTGCTTACTGGGGTTTGGGATATTCTGGTGGATACCCTCGGAACACTCAGTAATGAGGCTAATCCGTTGGGACTTCACGTGTCATGGACTGAGACCAAGATCCAGTCCATTGGTGATGATTTGGATAAGCAGTTGAGTCGGTGTGGGAGATGGGTGAAAGCGTGGATGTCATTAGGTCTTGTGTGTCTTGTGAGCCTGAGGACAGTAGACGTCTCGGGCTGGCATACGGTGTCATGAAGTCACTGGATAGGGGCGTGTGGCGGTCACGACATCGGAACGAAGGAACCAAGCTCCGTGTTCTCAGCTCAATTGTGCCTCCAGTCTTGCTGTACTCCAGTGAGGCGTGGATGCCCACTATATTGGGATGGGGCGGAGACTAGATTCCTTCTTGATTACCTCACCTCGCCATATCCTTGGATACCGCTGGCAGGACCGCGTGTCCAAGGTCAGGGTTCTAGGAGAGACAGGGATGGTGAGGGTCAGCCGCCTGATCCGTGATCGTCAACTGCGCTATGGCGCGACTTCCGATGGGTAGGAGTCGCCCGCTTGCGCGGCCACTTGGCAGCTGAGCGGGTACCCCAGGCCTGCTCGCTTGCTCGGAGGAGGCCGAGTGATTGGAAGCGGCAGGTGGATGAGGCTAGGTGCCTTGTAGGCTTGTGCTCCCATGTGCGAGTGAGTGAGTGAGTGAATCAGGAAATGCCTAACTGAAGGTGCGCTTTAACTGGTACAAAGTACGCACTATCGTCAGAGCCCAGTGTATGCGACTTGTATTTATTAACGAAAACGTGTTGTTATAGCCTAAGCTTATGAGCCTATATTTTCATCTGCAGCTGGATAAGTCTTCTTAACATGTGCATACGCGATTTCACTCATATAAAACGAATTTTCCCTGCTTCGGCTGACATTGCCAACTCTGTGTTGTCCAACGTTACCAATCACGGTAATTATGAAATTTTATGAATAAGGGTAGGTCTGCTGCAGGTAATTCATATCGGTTGGAATATATGAGCTCTCCCTAGCTGATGTTACCAAAGAAATAGTGACGTGAATATGTTCACTCTACTTAGAAGGCAATATCATCTGATCCCAATATGCAGTAATTTTGTTAATGGAGGTTGGTGCTGATGAGGCTGATTAAATCATTCTAACTTGGCGAAAATCAGGTTCCTCGCCGCCGTTACGCGAGTTATGACGTTACGTTTTGTGTCAGAGCAGTAATGGCGCAAACTTCAATATCGGGTAGAACACCCGGTCTGTCCCTATTATTACAGATTCGCTACTCTGAAGGCATTTAATCCGACGGACCGCAATTCCGAATTCAACTTCGTGATCGTTATTCTGGAGGGCCTTCATTCCCAAGGACCGCTATTCCGAAGTGTCACTATTCAGATTTGAAATTCAGGACCGCTATTTCGGATAGTCGCTATTTTGTATTCCTGCGTGTCGCTCCGTTGGCCTACTCCGAAGTAAGCATCGGGGTCTTCATTCAGAAGGGTCGATGATCCGAATGGCCGCTCAGTCTGAATTATATTGAGGATCTTTATTCCAAGGAAGGACCGATATTCCGAATTGAACATCGGGACCGCTAATCCGGAGTGCCGCAACTCCGAATTGAGCATCGGGACCGTTAAGTAGTTCACTGCGTAATTAGAAACTCTGCGAAATAACGAGCAGCCCCCGAACACTCAAACGTACAGTATGTATGCAGACACTGTAGGTAAAGTATGACCGCTTTGCACTATCATTGCGAATCGAACGGATTGTAACCCAGCGAATTGTGTTCTGTAGCCTTCAATACGAAATAGGAGAAGGAATGGCGAATGGCAGTTCCATCAGTAATTGGAGGAGAGGAACACGTGCCAGCGTTTTCGTGAGTTCAGGGACAGTGCGCGAAGCTTTCCTAGTCAAGTCAGTATGTCACGTGATTCTCTGTAACTATTTCCGAAGAATCCCAAGATTTGCTGTCGAGTAATGTTACACACAGATAACCGAACCATGACTCGGCGCGGGCTAATAAAATCATGACGAATCTCAGATGAGCTCGCTCATCTGCAGAAATGTCCATGTTCAAAAACATCATGGGTTAAAATGTTTCCGCTGAAACACGGCGTTGGTATTCTCACAAATACTGAGTAATATACTGTGGTGGCGATACGTAACGGAATGCTTCCTATAATAGAGAATATACTATGTGCCTCAAGTGAAATTATCGTGTGTGAAGGCTCATTCACATGGTCGATATGTTTTTTACCCGATATTTTGTGCCATTTCGATCGGAATTATCGTATCGTGACTGTGTTGTCCAATCAAACACTAGCGTGTACGAACGGCACGAAAAGTCTGGAATGCATGGTAAGATGTGCCCAATTGAGAGGACTGTAGTCGATGCCCTTGTCATCAACCTGAATTGGGAGCTTTCCGTGGTCACGCACTGCTCGAAACTGGCAGCAGGCTTTCAAATTCATCGTGCCAATGTATGTGTGTGCTATGGAGCGCGGCGGTTACGTGACGATCTCCTTGAGTGTAAATGTTCCCTCCATCCTGTGTAAACGGTAATTAGTGGCGTGGTGACAGTGTGTCTGACTGACATGCCACTGAAAGGATGATGAGACACTTTGTCAGTGTCCACTCACGTTCACACTCGATAGCAGTAGCGGCGTTTGGGTAAAAAAACCTGCTTTTCGAACAGCAGTTGTGGTTCTACAATCACAAACAGTTTCAAGACTGAGGTGTCGGGAGAAGAGCACTCGCGAAATTGTTCCGCCAGGATGTTCCAGGAACCCTTTTCAACTCATCTGCCTGAGAGTGGGTGCTGCCTAATCCCTTATCACGCGAATATGTTACTCTGACAGGGCAAGTGCGCATCTTTCGCAGGACAAATTTGCGCATGAAAACAAAGATATAGTGTTATGACTGATGTCGCAGGGCGAAAATACCTCAACCCACCCTCCCCCAAACAAAAATCATATTCACTTACGCCAATGACGAGAGCCGCCTTGCACGTACCGGACTGGTTTCTTCCTCATATCCACGGCCTAATCAGTAATACCTTGTGATCGCAAGAATGTAAATCATAACAAGACTACAACATGTGGTGTGATTCCTTGCCTTTTTCTTGCTATGTTTCGTTGTTAATAGTCGTAACATGTGTAATGTGTGCAACAAACATCTTTGTCTGATGATGGTTGAAGGCAAGGATCAATCATACTGTCATTTTTGGAATAGGTGATGCATAAAAAACACTTTAGCCTCGGAACACTGGTTCAATGGGGACAATGGACATGCCAGTTCACCTGTTAGGGTCATGTAGGCCGGTGGAGTGACTCATTTGCCCTGTTCCCTACTCCCTCACCCAAAATGTATGTTTATTTCAGATTCAAATTTTGGATTTTCAGTTCGAATTATTTCAGATAAGATGTTTTGGTTACCGTCATGGTGGCAAGATTTCTGATGCCTAGCTATATAGATTACACTGACTTATCCCAACATACACTATCAAGGGAATTGACTAATTGCTCGTTCAAAAATAATGGCCACTGCTAGGAGATGCTCTTGTATTGTTTGTTCATAGGGTTAGGGATGAACGACATTGTAGAGTGGACAAGGATCTTGCTTAGTTACTGTTTACACAAGTAATCAATTGGTCAAATGTCATTAAGGAAGCTACACTAAATCAATTGTACCCTCTCTTCCCTAGTGAAGACAAGTTAGTGGACCACGATGAAACACCAGCCCAGGAATATGAAGCCACTTTTTATATCAGGGGTCGATGCAAAGATATTCAATTCACTGGTGTAACTAGAGTACTACACGGCAGGGTTTTGTTTCACATAAGTCAGATTAGATGTGTGTAACGAAGGGGAGAAAATAGCAGGAGGGTAAGGCTTGTTGGGAGGGGGTATTGAGAGCCATTGCGCTAGGGGAGAATAATCCATAGCTCAGTTGTAGGTTCGCCCCTCCCACTTGGTTGGGAAGGGACAAGCCCTCTACACCGTTGTGGGGAACTGGTAATTGTATATATTTTTGAAACTTTGACCTGACCCACAATTATTGAGGTTTGTGTACCCCATATGTCCAACCTACATACCAAGCAGGACGCATGTATATGCACCTTTATGTTCAATAGTTATTCTGTTCACAAGTTGTCAGACTTTGACCTTCGTTGACCTGAGGTGATATTATTTGACCTGACCAAAAATTAACATAAATTATGTACAGCTCATATACCAAGTATGAAGCCTGTGCGCCTTTGCGTTCAATAGTTATTCTGTTTACAAGGTTTTCAGACTTTGACAAATGTTGACCCGATATGACCTTTGACCCAACTCAAAATAATTGGATTTATGAACGCTTTGTGGCCAATCCATTCACGCATAAACACGCGTACACACACACACGCAAGCCTGAGTGGCTGCATGGATTCATTTTGCCTTAGGCAAGGAATCAAACAGTGTTAACAGTTAATAACTTTCGGCCTGCAGTGAAGACTGTGGTTATCCATGTTAACTACGCAGGACGATTCGACGTATCTGAGCTGTAACAGAAACAAGCCCCGGTGAAGTACGTCGCAACAAGTGACATATATCCAGTGGTATACCTCAACGCGTTCCGATGCAACCGATCTTTGGCCAATTGGCGAATGACGGACCGCTCGGCTTGTTTAGCTCAGGCTTAGGAACGAGTGAGTTTCGCCTCATTTGCATACATATTGATCGATGTGTGACATTGGAGACCAGTCCAGAGCTTTCCTGACATAACTTAATAAGTCTACCGGAAGGTTGTTTGTCTACATATACATATACGTTCACGAGGAATTGCGAAGGAACAATCAGGAACGATCGATCGGCACTGCCTATTTGCTTTCGATTTTCGTGAAGGTTTTGCAACGGATGGGTTTCAGCTTTCGTGCCCTATGTAACCATCCTCACTTCGTCAGTACGGATCTGATACCTCGACAGGAAATGAAAGAGAGGCGTTCTTAAGGGTAGTTTATACTTGCGAAATGTCATCGACGTACGTTCAACTTCTAGGTATAGCTCTGCAGAGAAATTACGCGGGAAGTTGAACCTGCTTAGATCGTGCGACCCCAAAAAGAGAACCTTTTCGGCAGTAGAGTTTTTTGCTATGTTGCCAGTTATCCATGTCGGTGTAACCGTCCGTCATAACCAGTCCTTAAAATGTCCCATAAATGACATACCGTTGGGCAACTTTCACTACCCTACAATCAAACAAGTTTAGCTGTCGGCGTCACTAGTTGAACCTGGTGGTTAAACGTGGAGGCAATCTTTAGGTAACTTCTACCGTGAGGTTTTTAATTACCGGCAGCCACAGGGAATGAAGTTTTGCAGGACTTTGAACAAAACGGTCAACTATGTTGCATGGATTATCAAAGAATGATTGAGGTAAATGCATCATAAAACTATACCATCACTGGGTAACATTGACTCGAAGAACGTTAGACTACTGTTATAACCTCGTTTTATCTTCCAGATACAACTCGTATGTATTGGTATTTCGCTTACTAAAGTTGCATAGAGCCAAAGCGATGAAAATGATGATGGTGAATAACTGATAATTCTTTCATCGATATGTTACCACAATCTAAGGAACGTTTGGTTACTATATCCTTATGTCTTCATTCGGTGTTGTACTATATCTGGGAGACATAGAAACACATAGATGTTGGTGTGTCGGTGAAAATATCGTCCATTATAATGTGACCTGATAGAGTATATGGACAGAGATGGATGTCAATCAATGGAGGAAGCTCGTAATTTGGCTACTCATAGTTTGCGTGTTTGCGATGGCGGTGGCGTGGGTCATTCTGACGGACGATCATTCTTCATTAATTCCTCACATGGTTGTCTATGTCGAGCAGAGCGGCAGCTCTAGAATTGGATCGTGGATTAACGACAATCATTCCAATATGTGGGATCTGTCCAACTAAGAACACCATCGGATAAACTGGAAGCAGGTGTAATTAATGTCGCTCCTGATGGATTGAAGTTGGACGATCCTACCAATTCGTCAGACGTTCTCCGCGAAAAGCTCTGGGGCTGCTATGACTACAGACCTAACCGCCTCGGGGCTTCACGGAGTCCAGCCGCACACGAAACGTTGAACCGCTTGGACTGCCAAAAGAGACAGCCAGATGCGATATTGGTCGGAGTAATGGAATGCGGCACGCAAACTTTGACAGGCTTCCTCGACCTGCATCTGGAAGTGGTTTCACATGTATATCCGTTTGACAGTCATGAGCAGGCTGTCATTGACGGCGATTTCGATGACTTTATTGATAATGTCCCTCTCTCAACGCCTTCTGAGCTGGCATTCATCGATATGGTCGATATACAGAGATACCCAGAATCCATCGCGAATATGTCACCTTATTTAACCGGTTTGAACGGGACAAAGTTTTTCTTTCTCCTCACCGATCCCGTGAAGAGGGCGCATTCTGATTTCGTGCATGTAACAGTAAAAGTGGAACATCTACGAAACGACCCGGAGCCAGTTAAACATACGTAGCTGCCCGTCTGGGACAAGAAACTACGTCAATTGCGAGAGCTGAACGTACTTTTCAAAGGTTATAGGATTGCAGGTACATTCGAGAAGAGCGCTCTCGATGCGACTGGGTCCGTTGATGTCAACAACAAATTGATGAGAAAGGGAATATACGTTGATTATGTGGAGGATATTTTGAAGCACATCGCACGCGAACACTTATTTGTTCTCGACGGAGAGGCATTCGCCGTAGAACCGTGGACGGTCCTGGCAGAAGTCGAGAATATTCTCGGAGTTGAAACATTCTTCAGCAAGGAAATGTTCCAGAAGAAGGGTCTTATTATTATTCCGTACGGAAGGAACGTCCGGATGCAGACTGCCTGAAGGGTAAGGGTGAAGAAGGGGGAAATCAACGACGCAGTAAAGAAAAGACTTACCCAGTTCTATCACGAGCCTAATAGCAACTTGAGGTCGGTTCTCGGACAGAACTTCCCATGGAATTAGCACAATATGTTGCTCTGACATGACATGGCATGTGAATCATATAATTCGTATATTCACTACTGTAACACATTGCACCCATAGGCGTGCGAGGCGAGACTCACAAGACACACCACTTACTTCGGGCAGTAGATGACAAAATTAGGAATAGACGAATAAAAAAAAGTGTGGAAAGGTCAACATTTTGGTGAAACAAAAAACGGGTTGCTTGTTCGAATTCAGGAACATAATTTCCCCCATATCGGAAGTTTCCTATACGCCAGTGAATATATTGGCATGACTGCTGTCAATCCCGTCCAATAACAAATAAGATGGGGGAGTTTAGACAACTTATCCTTTGAGTCAAAGAGCGACTGATATAATCAATTGCTTTACGTCTGCATCATGTGGGTGGACTCGTGATAACAACAATACTGTAGACCTCTGGGGAGGTTCTATTATCGGAAAAGGATCATTGCTCATCTCTGCTGGGCTGCCCAGTCGATAACGTTCTTCTGTGAGGATCAGATGTGAGGAAGAGAATGAGACTCAATTCTCAAATGTCAATGTCGCACTTTCTCCTCGACGAGGACATCAGCAATAATTCGCGAGGGTTGCCCTTGGCAGAATCTCCGTTTGAATGCGATTATATCTGATAAATCGTTGATGTTTTGGCACCGCCACACGCAGACACACTAGACGGCTGAGTTCGTGTGGGGAGACTTCCGCCAGTGGGCAAATGGGAGTCTAAGATCGGATTTGGATTCATTTCATGCTGTCTCCTTTCTAGCCGATAAGTTCTTGTAGTTTGAGTGCGCCATTGTTAAGGGCATATCAATGGGGGCACATTTTGTGATGAGGCATGGAGCGACGAATCAGATGAGGAAGATGGGGACGGAGTTCAATTCTAGCGGAAACCCGAACGGTTAGCCAGGCTACAAACTCAGCCACGCATGACTGATATGGGAAGTGCCATGTCTGCATGTCCCACTGATGGTTTGTCAACAATCGACTATGGATGGTCTGTCCATGACAACCTCCTGAAGCCAACTTGATCTGATGGTCCTCCCGTTCCTTCCAGCTTATTCACAGGCTGCCAAGCCGACACTAAGAGCGGAGAGGCGGGTGTAGGCCGTAGCTTGGAACAAAACAGACACCAACTCCGACAGAGACTCTGATGAGGCATGGAGCGACGAATCAGGTGAGGAGGAGGAAGAGGGGGACGGAGTTAAATTCTAGCAAAAACCTGAACAGTTAACCAGGCTACAAACTCAGCCACGCATGACTGATATGGAAAAGTGCCATGTCTACATGTCCCACTGATGGTTTGTCGCCAATCGACTATGGATGGTCTGTCCATGACAACCCCCTCAAGCCAACTTGATCTGAGGGTCCTCCCATTCCTACCAGCTTATTCACAGGCTGCCAAGCCGACACTGAGAGCGAAGAGGCGGGTGTAGGCCGTAGCTTAGAACAAAACAGACACCAACTCCGACAGAGACTCCGATGAGGCATGGAGCGACGAATCAGATGAGAAGGAAGGAGAGGGGGACAGAGTTCAATTCTAGCGAAGGGAATCGGATTAAAAACACAGTTGTCTTAACATGTAAGCGCATGTGCAGATTTAGCCCAGTCATGACGTGGGGAATTCTAAGCCGGGGCGGCCCGGCGCGGGGGGGCGGGGGGGGGGGGGGGGCCGGGGGGGGGGGGGGGGGGGGTTGTGTGGGGTTG
>JAODTT010233178.1:0-19412 GCA_025400115.1 Pentamera pediparva
AGGAAGAGAAGCATTTTGTATATTTTCACAACAATGGCCCAAATTGTCCACTAGATGACCTTGGACCTTTAATTTTTTAACACCTAAGATGACCCTTTACTTGGTCATCATCGTGACCAAATTTGATCATGATCCATCAAAGGGTGTGGGAGAAGTAGCTGTAGCAATCTGAATTAATTGTGGACAGACAAAAATTGCCCCCTGGCGATAATGGAGCAGTCCTATCCTAAGCCTTTGATGGAACAAAATGTGATCTTTATACCTACACTAGATACATCGTCATGAATCAGAGACTGAATGACAATGGGTATTCCTCAATTTAAGAATAAAATTGATATGGAATAAATGGATGTTATTTTCTCAACAAGAGATGACCATTTCTTGAAAAGAAACAAGAGAAAACAGTCACACTTTTAACAAAACTCTCTGCTAGATATACATATGCCCCAAAGACTTTCAACTCTGTCATTATTATTGCACACTAGCAATGTGTGTAACTAACTTTCAGTACAGCCCACATAGTCATTGCACGTTGACTGTGCGCAGTTGACAGACTGCGGTGCTAACGGGCGCCATTTCAGCAAAACTATTGGCACCCAGCTCTTTTAAATTAGGCCTTGCTGGGCGCTATTCCTTTGCCCACGCTAAACGGCGCCTGGCGCCCGTCTAAAATCACCCTTGGTCTGAAGTCATGTTCTGGGATCCAGGTTCCCATGTTTTGTGCTTGGCAGTTGTGTTCTGGGCCTACAGTAGTCAGTTGATTGTTTGGAATAGTAAAGATTTCCGACCTTGTGTCAAATTTGGTTAATTGGCTGACATCTCAGAGTGAGCCGGCCCAGGAAAGTGGAATATTCATTGTTTATTCTGGTGGCATCCACTGTACTGTAGGCCTACCGTAATAGTATGTTGAGAGAGCGCCTAATACAGTAGTAAACATTACAACAATGAAATCTGCAGTTTTAACAAAGTTATGGAATCAGTTATAGGAATCACACAGTTAGGCCTACCATATGGACCGAGTCAACATATTTTGTCATTTCACCATGAAACGTTTTATTTACTGCGTCCAAAAAATAACGAGATCAGTTAAGTTGACATGTTTCATTCCTCAACAAATGACTGGCAATGCAACTTGTGATGTCGCGTGTGGTGGCCGTTGTCAATCTGACAGAGCTGTCTGTAAATCAACACCCACACACCACAGAGAAAGTGAAACATAGTTTGGTGTGGATAGAGTTTGGTGCTGCTGGCTGCCTGTATATACGCAGTCAGCTACACTGTGGTGAGGGGCCACAAGTAGCTGTGTCTGTTCTAGTCGGCAGCTGAGCTTTCATCTGTGCAGTCCGTGATCCGACCCATCCACATTGAGCTTTTTAGCTCAAACCAGCTAAGCTGATTAAGCTATTGTGATCGCGAGGCATTCAATCTACTCTATCGATCCAGTCAACATTTGCCTTCATTAGGCCTCAAATACTGTACTCAATATCATGCTTCGATAGATGTTGACCAAAATTTGACACATGTTCATTGGCCCATGGGTGACCTTTGGTCTCTTGAAGGTCAAGGTCAAAGTTCATTGAAGGATCAGAATGGGCCATTGTGTGAAGAACTGCAAAATGCATCTCCTCCTACACAATTGATGAGTTGGATTGCCATGATATGTTGTGGTCAGTGTTATCATTGACGAGTGGTATCTTCATCTTGTGTGAAAATTGTGTGAAAATTGCCAAATGATTTCGAAATGCATCTCCTTCCACAAATCAAGTTGGATAGCCATGATATTTGGAAAGTGACCGCAGTGTTATCATTGACTAATGATGGTAGTCATGGTACATGCATTAAAGGGGCATGATTGATGGGCAATTATTCATTATCCTAGTATGGCCTATGGGCAACCCATACACCAAGTTTGAGGTTAACATGGTAGCATTCTCCAGTTATCACCACATTACGAGGGGCGAAAAAATGTGCAAATAGTTCAAAATGCATTAACCTATGGTTGATCTCTGCGAAGGCATATATTCAGTACATCTGCAGGGTTTGAGCTACAGTACCATTGGTGCTCTAGTTTCAAAGTGTCCCCCCAGCACCCTCCCTTTTCCCTGTGACGTCACAGAGACATTGCATAATATAGTAATAGGTCTGCCTCATTTTTCACTGCCTTGTCGACTGGCTTATCAAGGGAGTTTGATGGTCGTATTCTCTTTATCCCAAGATAGAATTATCTTCATCAAAGTCATGTTCCTGTGTTCCACACTCCCATTGGCCTTCAAAAATAATACTGCTGAATCTAGGACTATAGGCTATTGTGCTATACAACTAAAGTAGCCTTTGATGGTCTATAGTCTTCCTGTTCCATCATACTAGCTCATGAGAGATCAGTGTTCTCAACTAGCCAGTTCTCTGGGTGCGTGCACCCGGACAAATTTTGACAATCGAGATTTTTCGAAATCACTCGGACGAAAAAATTGCCACTCAGACAGAGAATTTGACCACCCGGTCAAGAATTGCAAGAAAAACAACATAAAAAGATGGAAATATGGATTTCTGGAAGTACTTCGAGAATGAATCTGTCACCATTTCATTCATGCACAGTAGCACACTTTTGATATTTAACTCATCTCAATACGAGCATAAATTCTCTGAATGGGAGAGAACTTGATACTCTGTGTCACTCTTTCCCCGAGATGGGTGATTGCTACCATATCGAGTCATACCACCCGGACAGGAAGATCGGCTGTGGAGAACACTGAAGATCAATGAGTGAATTGAGAGAGAAGAAAATCATTGCAATGAAATAGAATAATGATCACAAAATGAGTATCCATGAGAAAACAATGTGTGACACTGTCTCATTTATTTTTGTTTTCCAGAGAATTACATTGACGAAGAAAGTTTCAGGTTACTCGATGCCCAAACTATGAAGGAGCTGATCCAACCTCTTGGACCCCGGGTGAAGGCAGTCAGGAGGATCGCCGAGTTGAGATCCACTGAGAGGGTATGTTCACCATCATCACTGGATTCATAAGGACCAAGCATAATGGGCTTCCTTTGTTTCAAATGTGGAAATTTTATATTTGGGGACAGCAAGGCTCTGATATGGCATCTTAAGAACATTCATTCTCTTGTAAATGGGAGATATCTTGCAGGACAGATTACCTGCATGCAGGATGGATGTATGAGAACCTTCAATAACCATGTGTCCACATTCAAAACTCATTTGGACAAAAATCATGACACATTAGATGATTCTGCAGCTCCACGGATCTACAATGATGGCGGCTTGCAAGCTGGCTACCACAATGTTTCAGATCAGTCAGACAATGAGCCTGATGACCAGAATGAACCGGCTGGGGAGAATGTGGATGAACCTATAGAGCTTTGGGATGATTTTGACAGAGTAGAAATAGAGCAAAGGATAGCCATCTTCCTTGCCAAACTACTTGGCTCCAGTAGTGTTGTTCAGTCAACAATTAATGGTGTGGTTGAACAGACGTCATGCTTGTTAGATGATGTTGTTGGCTTCCTGAAGGACAGAACACGTCGATTTGCAGAGGCAAACGGGATTGGGCCAAATGAAGAGTCTTTCATTTCTCTGATGGAAAATTTTGAGGAATGTGAGAACACTTTCGACAAGTTCAAGGGAGACTACTTGAGAAAGAAGTTCTTTGCAGAGAGTGGCTTTTTCTTATCACCCAAGGAGATTCCTATTGCAAGAGCCTTCTACCAAAGGAACAATAGATGCACTGGTAATGTGTCCCAGGTTTTAAGAGATGTCACTTTTCAGTATGTGCCCATTGGGCCATTGATGAAACTTGTTCTGGAAAGTAGTGGCTTCATCGAGAACATTGAATCACATCAGCCTAGCTCCGATGGCCTAATGAGAGACTTTCATGATGGGGAGTACAGTCGGGAGAATCTCTTCTGTAGGTCCAAGAAGAACATCCAGCTGTTACTCTACATTGATGATTTCGAAGTGACTAACCCATTAAGTCCTAAAGCTGGTACACACAAGCTGGGCGCAGTTTACTGCACAATAACTAACCTCCAACCAAAGTTCAGATCAGCCCTGAATAACTGTCATCTAGTGATGCTTTTTAATGCTAGCGATGCTAAGCTGTATGGATACAAGCGCATATTTGAGCCTCTCATCGATGACCTAAACTCCCTTATGCGTGATGGTATGCATATAGAGACCCCTGTTTTCCAGGGTATTGTGCGGGTTGGACTGGCGCAGGTGACAGGTGACAATCTTGGGGTTCATGCTCTCTTTGGCTTTGCCCAGGGGTTCACTGCAAATTTCCCTTGCAGAATATGCAGGATGCCCCGACAGGAGGCTCAGCGAGCTTTCACAGAGGATGCACAGCTGCTCCGCACGAAGGATAGTTATGAGGTGGATGTGCGTGCTGAAGATCTGCCAACTACTGGGGTAAGGTCAAACAGTGCACTGAATGACATTTACCATTATCATGTAACTGACAACTTTGCTCCAGACATCATGCATGATTTGTTGGAAGGTGTGTGCCCATTGGAACTCAAACTTGTTACCAAGGCTCTCATCAACAAGGGGTTCTTCGATATCAACTTGCTGAATAGCCGACTTGTGAGCTTCAACTATGGTGTTGGAGACAACCGGAACAAGCCATGCATCTTTACTGCCAGTAGTCTCAACAACCCTGATGGTGCCCCTGGACAAAACGCTGCACAGATGTGGAGTCTCATCAGGCACTTCCCATTGATGATAGGGGATTTAGTTCCGGAAGACGATGACCACTGGGAGCTACTTATTCTTCTACTGCAGTGCATGGACATTATATTCGCACCCACTGTGAGTGAAGGTGACACTGCGTACCTCCGGCAACTCATCCAAGACCATCACCAACATTTCCTGGAACTGTTTGGTGAAGAGAGAGGGCTGAAACCAAAACACCACCACATGTTGCACTACCCCCGGGCGATCAGAAAAGTGGGACCTCTCACAAGATTCTGGACCATGCGATTTGAGGCCAAGCACAATTTTTCAAGGAGGCTTTCTCACATCGTGTGCAACTTTCAAAACATTGCTAAGACATTAGCGTATCGGAACCAAATGTTCTTGTGCTACAATCTCTTATCGCGAAACACGCTGATCCAGAGAGAGGTTGAAATCGGTCCCGGCTCATCAGTTCTGGTAGCATCACTCCCAGAAGCAGATTTGGTTCAACGAATGCTTGCACTGGGGCTGTATGATGACATCTTTCTTGCAAATTGGTGCAAAGTGTTTGGTCACACCTACAAGAAACACCAGATGGTAGTTGTGTCAAAAAACTCGGACTTGGACCCAGTCTTTGGGAAACTCGTCAGCATCCTTGCGATAGAATCAGGAGTGAGGTTGGTTTATGAGAAATGGGAAACGACTGGATATTGTAGGCATTCGCATGCATTCACTGTAGAGCCCATGGAACCCCAGATCACAGAAATCACCACTGTGGCCAACTTGCTGGACTGTAATGCTCTTCAGATGAATCGGAGTGGACCACAAGAGGGTGCTGTCCACTGTGTTGTTACAAGATATAAGGTTTGAAAGGTATGTGCTCTACCTGTACAGTGAACAATGTCACCCACACATTATTTTAATTCTTCTTCCCAACAGACAGTATATGATAAAGGTACTAAATCAAACAGTCTGTAGATGGCAACATGATTGCAATGCATCATGACAATTAGTCTATATAGAGCGTTATAGCTGTTCATTTTCACATCACTTCAGTATTGGTCACTGGCACTGCGCATAAGTAACGTATAACTGTTGCAACTTGAAGGCCAAAGGTCATGTAACAAATTCTCTTTAAACTAGCATAGGTGTGGAGAGGGCATGTGATAAAAGCAACACCATACATTAGGTTGGTGATTAGGTTGGTTAAAGCTGGTGAATCGTCTCACAATATTCATTATTCACGTGACCAAATTTGAGTCGTCATCCCGATCACATGACCCCAACTTTGCTCATTTTCGAATTCTCATTATAAATTGATCCAAAATTAATTTCGATTTATATACTGTGGAACTATTGCTTCAGCAATCCGGTTCACTCAATGTCCTCATATAAATAAAACGAAGATGCGTGACCACTGACCAGTGAACATTATATTGAATCATTGTTATCTATTGGTACTTGAGAGATTGTATGATAAGCCACGGCAAAATCAGATATAATGCTCATTGGAATGACTTTTGCAGCCCTTGGCTACTTGTCTACCCTTGGTCCTGAGAATTTTAAAGGTACAGCAGGTAGCTCTCACGTAGCTCTCTTGTGGGGAGTACAAAAAACCCATTGATTTGGGTGTAGACCGAGGGTCATTTTTGGGAAAAAATGGAAAATTGTGAAAAGTTGACTCTTTGGCCAATTTTGGCTCGTTAACAAGATTACTTGACCCCACCTAATCAAGTGGATCAAGTTCATACTTGGTATAAGTGGTTTCCCCGTAATCTGGGCGACTTATAGCAAAAACACTGATCGCGCAATCAGGCGAGACACTGGACCGCGATCGCCTTGTTCCTGTAATTCTTGTCCGGGTGGCAACTTTTTTGTCCGAGTGGCATCTTTCTTGTCCGGGTGGTAATCTTGGTTTCCAAATTTTGTCCGGGTAGTGGCCAGTGGAAAACACTAATAACACTGTCATATTCGGTAAACAATTCTGTCAGTTTTCATCTAGATCCCATCCGTGGTTCAATTGGTTCAGGGGTTTAATTAGTTCATGTTTCGTATCGCCTTTGTGGTCTTGAGGTCCCCCCCCCCCCTTCGATACGTGTTGGGCAACAGTTGCTGCTCCTTCCTGCACACTTTTCGGCTGGATTACTATCCGTATGGTGCAATATTGAATAAAATGGAGTCATATTCACAATGTTTTTTTCCAGCTTGATGATGCAGCAGCAAATCAAGGCGCTGGCACATCTCAGTCACTAGACCAGCGGCAGCCTATCAACCAGTCCCACCAAACCAGCCAGCCGCTGTCACCATCGCCGGCTCCAGTCAGGCCCACTTCACCCATGCTATCTTCCCCATCTCCAGCAAGGTCCACTTCATCGCAGTCATCACAGGAGACCCTTCCCTCGCCGAAATGTCGTGCATCCAACTCATCGAGACAAGCAGGGTTATTCTTCGTAAGTACAGTAGTGTATATGGTACTGGTGGTCCGGTGCAACTATTTCGCGGGAAGTACCAGTAGCTAGTGTGGAGCGTTGTGCCCTGATCGATTCGGCCATCGAACATGTAATTCAGACTCCAGAGGTTATGGGTTTGAGCCTGCGTTGTACCCTTGGGCGAGGTACTTTATCCCGACTGCTCGCAATAGGGGGTATTCAGTTTGCATGTTGCCGTCTGCGACTCTGCGTGTAATCAGCCCCTCCTCCACATTGTGGTCATGTCGCAAAGGAAATGCCTTGGTGTTAAATGCATCATTGCCTTCATATTAGTGGTGTTGGCATGGTAAATACAATGCGTCGTCCTTGTCATGGGTGAACCAACTGATAAATTTGCTTGCACAAAAACAGTGAAGGACTCGATACTGATCTCGAGTCCGAGTCCGGTCTTGAGTCCTCCAGCACTGGTGACCATGCTTGGCCTCTGTGCCGTGCCCGGTTGTTAATGAGAGGACCGTGTAAGATCGCATGGCTAAAATTGCGCAATTATTATTTCATATCTACCCTAGGTGCTAAATATACTGTATCTGAAGTTGGGCTGAAATGAAGCAATCACATTCACGAGTACTGTACTTTCATGAGTATGCTTTTATGGTTTTCTCAATGACAGGATATCCGGGAGATACTGCGTTGCAAACAAGACGGGGAGGACATCGAGAAGGAGATGGATGATGGATTACTGAGTCATAGAATGCGGATCAAGGCAGTGCGGATTTTTGTCTCACATTTGATGGAAGAGTTTGGAGAAAGGTACGTAGAAAAAATTGAATGTTTCTCCATTGTATCGTTTCTTCTCGCCTGAATTTTGTTCAAGACCCAGTGTTTACACTATGTTGCGGTACTGCACATTTCGCATACACAGATTCCCACAATATGATGAATACTGCCTGGCAGTTTACGAAACTTTTTTTCAAGTTAATGGGCACAAAAGATGCTCATGCATTGAAGATGTGTAGAATGAGATACATATGAGTGCCCCAATGAACCGGAAATAAATTATATGCACAGATCTCTACTATAAGAATCGCAATAATAGTACTGTTAACAATCAATCACGATCTTATAACATCAGGCACAATGTATGCATACTCAGATTATTGTGTGTCATACATCGTATCACTGCAGAAGAAAACATGTGAGAAAACACTATCTTGGGGTCCACTGCGAAACATGCTCATGTATGCAACGCTAGATTGACTTTGAATACCACGATTCTGCAGAACAGATGCATGTTCCATTTCTATGATGAATACGAGAACTGCCGTACCAAGTTGACTGTGAAATAGTTTTGAACACTGCAATCTGAAATCTTTTAAAACTCATCAAATAAGTAAACAGGCATGCAGATGGGTTGATATTGACACATTTCACAGAAGATTGGAGCATTTCATTCAAAAGGTGTTCTCAGACAGTCACTTTTTTTGTTTTAGGCTATGCTCAGTCTCTGTACGAAAACATAGCATGTTCAATAGCCTGGGTCTATCTGTTGGCTACCTTGAGTGAATCGGTGAGCTATCACAAATATAATTTTTTCGTTTCGGAATGGACTCGCTCAAAAGACAATCTTTGCCTGGAAGAACATGAACTATGGGCCAGAAAATATTGTTGATGAAAGATTGCCTTCCGGCTAGGTGGCTACAGTAGCATAGCTATGGGAAGTGTGTCATTGGTCCACTGTCTCATTAGTCCCTAGTCGTGAATGCCATCATACTGAGATTTTTGTGAGAAGGTGCTCTGTGAAGATTTGTCTTGCTGGTCCACCTTTTGCCTGATAGACCAAACTGATTTGCATATTATTTGAAAATTGGACTGAAAGCTTGTGTACAAGATATCTCATGATCCGAAGATGCATTTGTGACATAGTTCATTGTGTATGACTACTATGATGTGTACACAAACTGATCAGGATTAGCATAGTCACTGATATAACTTATTGCTCTGGGTAGACTATGAGTTTAACAGCTCATTTGTGTGCTTCATTCCAGACCCAGATCCGCTGTGAAGGATGCCCTGGCCCGCTCTATCGTGGATGAGTTTCCCAGGCTAAAGGGGGAAGTCGGTAATGGACATGTGAGTATGATTGTCATCTCTACCTCAAAGGTGTCAAGAAAGGGAGTTGAGACACCCCTGGCCAATTTGTTTCCATTAAACAGGGCAGTCCACAAGAATGAAAGAATTTGCAGTTTGAAACAGTATTTTCCTTGGGCTATTACTCTGTGGTTTCTCTGCCTCGTGTATAGTTATTGATGTTGAACATGGAGGCCTCATCACTATTCCCAGCAGTGTAGCATTCAGGTTTCGCCTGGTTACAAATCAAACCACATTCAGCGCATAGGAACTTGGGAAACAGCTATTGGAACCATCATCATGTCCCTCACATGGGAAGCTGCGGTCTCAGGAGCAGGAATAATTCATGCCTGCCTCATTTTTAAACTATGGTCATTGTCACTAATCAAGTAGGTGAGTGAAGCCATCCATGTCAAACTGTTTTAGGAAACTTGGAAGGTGTTGTCCTAGACAGAGTGGGACCGTCCTTGTTAAAGGACAAGCTGCACCTGCATATTGTTGTAGTTGCTCTCCTCATCCCCCCTCCCTCCCCCACCATGAGTGCCTAGGACTTTGTGTTCACCCTGTCGACAGCAGTGTCTTAACAGTCACATGAGTTCAAACAAGTGTTGATTTATTTCACAAATTGGACTAGCTGGATGAATAGAATGGGCGGTATCGATGGAAAACACTGAAAAGGATGTATTGTCTTTCCACATTATGTCTTTTGTTATTGCATATTTGCATCCTACTGAAGTATGTACCATTATTCTCTACTCAGGAAGCCTGGTTCACCCACAGTATTGGGAAACATGCAGCCACTGGGTACCTGGAGGAGAGACTCCGGAATGTAAGAAAGAGGTCGCAGGACGGACATCCACCCAGTGCCAAAAAACAGCGAAGGGATCAACCAAAAAATTCTGCTGTGCCAGCAGTGCACTCAGAAAGTGCTGAAGGTAAGCAACCTAGTCATACATACCTTGACCAGATTGTCAGATGTCAGACATCAGTACTGTAGGCTTGTACCTGGTATCACCACTCTATGAACACTATTGAATTTAGTGACCAGGTACATGCTTTCAGTCATGTAATACCTGACATCTGACATCGACTGAGTGGTTAGCACAGGGGTGAGACCAACAGCTTTCCACAAGGGAAGGCAGGGTCTTGAATCTCAGTCTGGTCATACCAAAGTCTTAAGAAATGGTACCTCTTGCTAGATGCTCAGCAAGAGAGACTAGAACAGGAAAAACCAGCAATTCGCGAGTTGCTGTCTCTCATGAAATTACTGCACCTTCACAATGAAGTGCCGTCGAAATGCATCACCTTTTTTCATAAACCTGGTAAAGGACAATGAGCGCAGAATCCGGGAACTTCACCTTTGCTGGACCGCCAATAGGTTTGATCCCATAGGAAACACCAACTCTGATGCATTTAACGTATGCCTTGATGTTACAAAAAAAAAGTTGTGTAAGTCTATTCGATGATATTTGGCATATTCATATGTGCCTCCCCCCCCCCCATCTTCTGTCACTGCATATCCCGATTTTTTACTGATTACTTACTATTATCCTTTTCGAACAGGACGTCTGCATCAGTTGGCATGCGGCGTATCCATCTCGCCAATGCCAGTTCACCAAAAATTTCATGTTTCGGTTAAATTCAAACATTGTCACAAATGCTTTTCACGATTTACTCAAATATTTTTTCAAAAACATCTTCTGGGACGTGGTCAAAATATTTGTGGTGTGTACTTCCAGATATATGCCGATTTCAATGACTGATTCGGAGGTGACATCTTGATTTCATGTCTAAGAGTCAGTTACACCGCAACGATATCAAATCCTAGTCTGATATTGGTGGGTAGCCTGATCACCTGCTCAGTTGTGACAACATCCACATTCTCAGGGATGGCAAGAGCTAAGAGCACCGGCACCTTTAACGATGATGTGGTACGGTAATTTCCCCTGAAATGTCCAGGTACCCAGGACATCCCACCTCCCTCGACCAATGGAATCAACGAAGTCATGTTTGCTGTTGTTTCTGTTATTGTGTCTGGTTGATCTCATGGAGCGCTGATCACATCACACATTTCAGTATATATCTATAAATATCAGGCCTTGCAACTACTCAAACACTCATTTCCCGGTCAAACAGTAAAATACCACTGTTTCTCCCTTCCGTTGAGTGGAAATTACCCAAACTTCGTTGGGGTTATTTGTTCGTTTTCATATTACCATGCCCGTATTTTCATTACAGATGACCTGGACCCTGCTGCTGCCGATGCCATGACACAGTGGCTGCGCCACAACAAGGAACCTCGGGATAAACTGATTGATTATCACAAGAGGACGCAGAGGGCCAGACTCCTGTGGATTCAGGAAAATCCACGAGAGCGGGTCTTCGAGAAGTACCCAAGACTCTTGGACACACCTGGACTGGTACGTACATTGAAATTGTACCACATTTCGCTCACTTTAGTGCCTTGGTTCATTTCTCTCACTCTGTGACAGGAGCTACTGTACATTGGTCAGATCCAAGACAGCCAGAAGGGAGGACTGTCAGACTTGGACTGTTATGCATACATACAAACATACGTACCCATACAAAACTATGGAAATGTATGCATTACTCTATTATATCACTCACCTGGGTGAGGTATGGGCTACATCTGTGATGGAAAAGTTATTCCAAGGGCTCCGATGATATGATCTCCAAAATGGTTGCTGTATCTGCGTAGTGTCATTATTGGGCAGCATGCTTCATTGTGACCTGGGGTTCAGTGTTTATGCCGATCTAAAAATGTGAAGGGGAATTCCCCCCTCATCAATTTCTTGGGGGATTCCAAAATCTTTCGAGGAATTTCCCCCATGTCTGGCACACAATAATCTGAGTATGCTTACATCGTGTCTGACATACCAAGATCATGCATGATGTAAACAGTTCCATTTTTGCAATTCTTATAGTAGAGATCTGTGCAGATATTGCCCGCATATATTTCATTTCTTTGGGGGTTGTGACTGTGTGCGGAATCACACGCTTTCGGACCTTTGCATGAACACTGGTGTGGTTCTTCGGTGCACTTATATTATGACATACCATCTCATTCTTCACATCTTCAATACATGAGCATCTTTTCTGCATATGAACTTGAAAGAAAGGTTTTGTCAACTGCCGGGCAGTATTCAGGGAATCATTTGCTACTACATGTAATTGTTATGAAATATGACAAACTAATTTTATTTTCTTCTCAGATGAACATGGACTTTGCAGCTGTCCAGCCCAATTGCCAAGACAACCTGTTCCTGCTATGGACCCCTACCGTCGCCAGAAAGTTCCTCCACTACGCTGATAAACAGAAGGATTGGTTCCGGCATCTTGGAGTTGGCGCCGATTTCAGCCAATTATCAGGTACATGTTTTCATTGGTGGACTGAAGTGTGCTATGTGCTTATCCTGCATGCAAAAAGGACCTATGTACACATGGACATTTCCATATCTAATCGCAGCACTCATATATCCCAACAATGAGTGCGCGATCAATGAAGCGTGTAAATTGTGCAGATTCGTCCACTTTCAGAAGAAAGTCACTTTCAATAAAAGATACAAACACAAGTAGGCTGTACAAATATTTGTGATCATGACCCATTTTGAAAGTATGCACAATGAACTAGGCTAAAAAAATTGTTTGAACTGTAAAATGTCCCTGCCCTCATTCCTGTAATCCTGCACCCCCCCCTCCCTCCAATAATCATCGCAGGCAGACAGTTCATTGCTACCATGAAATGAAAATGCCATCATTCCGCTGTAACATCCCTGCTTGGCTCCCTGTTGGAGCATCAATCTCAGATGAGCTCCGCACTTTTGATTTGGCGTTTCATCCCATTAAAACCTCACACAGAGTCATTAGTTCGTCCTTTTCTTGAACTCGCTCTACGGTCTATCAGCTCTCACAGAGCCACCCTTCTGTTACTGCTCCGCGTGAGAATTGCGCTGACCAAGTGCGACTTGAGTGAAGAGTTGTTGTCCTAGATGGGTCCCCAATCTCCTCTGACTTGTGTGCCCTACCTCTGTGGTGGTGATTTAGGCCCTCGTGTAGAATTGTGTATCAAACAGTTCCTAGCATTGGTGATTTGGTCAATATATGAGGGTATGGCCCCTTGGCCCCCAAAATGACTGTGATCAGTGAATTGGCAATGATTGGCGGAATGATTTATTTTATGTTCCAATGTTTCTTCTTCCTTTGACAGATGATGAAGTATGCAACGTGGCGTTCCAGTGCCTCCCCTGCATTTTGCCGTTGGGATCAAAAAAAGTGAATGGCAAAAACCAGCGTGCCACCATCGCACGTGCAGTGACATCATTCGTGGATGTGCAGCCGGTGAGTTCATGCTGACCCTGCTTCTTCAAATTATAGGCTCTACAAACAATAAATAGTACAGGGCCTGTATAACTATTCTCAGAATGAACAACTGTGAATACTATCCAGGTTGGAGTTTTCAGCTGCGGGTTATGCTAGGCTCACAATGGTGACCGCTGACGGAAATTGTTATTTTAACAGCGAGGTAAAGCAAACTGGACTGGACGTTCTGCAAAACCGGTAATGTCAGCGTGAAGTCAGATTGTCAACTAATTTTTGTATGGTCATTTCCATACACGGCTGAGAGCAATAGTTCTACACTACCTTCTACGCTTCTGCTAGGGGTTCAAAAGAGGTAATCTTGGGGTCATTTGCGTCGCTAGAGTCATTTTTTGGCCGAAAGACATTCATGGAAGAGATTGAATGTTGCTGACAGTTGCTGTTGGTAGTGAAACGTCAGGAAGGATGTAAGAGAAAGTTATATGAGCAGTCAATAACAGTGGTAAGTCCTGAGCCAATTTGTTTTAACGTAAATACATCTTTTCTTGTATTCACATAATTTTGTAATTCTCGTTTCAGGTCGGGGTTAACATTCCCCATTACCTGGAGAATCTCCGGGCACACTTCAGGATGACGAATGGGGAGTCGGTCCAGCCATTCGTTCTGACTGTTGGAGACCGAGCGAATCCGGAACAGGTCTTCGTTATTATTGATGGGGAGGCCATTCCGCAGGAGTCGTTGCTAAAGGCTGTGGACCTATGCTTCAAGTCGTTTTATGTCCTGGACATCCAATATCCATGGCAATGTACCTCTACGTGGCAGTTCATACAGTGTGTGGTGTATGGAATCGGGGTCGGTCAGGTGAAACTTTCATCAGTGGCGCATTCCCTCGAGGCCTATTTGAAGGTGAAGAAGTCCACACCTACCTCTACTTAGGCTGCACGAGACTTGAAAGGAAACTCTTCCGCAAATGCTCCTCGATATGAGCGGTCCTGCACACCGGGGTCAAATGGAGGACCAGAGACCAGGGGTTACTCTTTGAATGGAATAGCCCCTGGTCCGTGGATTCTGACATGAGACCCGGGCCCCGTTCCACAAAGTTCCGATCGATCTCACGCTCGATAGGTATGAGATGTTATCATTGCAATCGAGCGTAAGATCGATCGTAACTCTTTGTGGAACGGGGGCCCAGGGGTTATTTTGGTCTCCTGCGTTGATGAGGACCTGGGCCCCGTTCCACAAAAAGTTACGATTGATCTTACGCTCGATTGCGATAACATCCCATACCTATCGAGCGTAAGATCGAACGTAACTCTTTGTGGAACGGGGCCCAGGGCTTTGAATAAGAAAGTCAACCCCAGATGCTTCAGAACCTGGCTCACATGCATTATTACATACACTACAGTGTCTGTCTGCTATCATAACAATTGGAACAGTACATGACGCATCTGTCACTTCTGTGTGATCAACTGAAGAACTCCGAGTTTGGGGGCAATTCGCCCCCTCCCCTCCAAATCGCTCCTGGACCCCCGCTTATCATGAACTCCTCATTTACATTATACCCTATGACATCACAATGAAGGTCACGTTATTTTTCATTCGTCAGAATATCTTCAACAGCTCTCACATAGTTAGCTGAGCACTCCACTCTCAGTGATTCCTGACAACTCCTGACGTGTTTCGGACATGTTCAACACACTTGGAGTCACTTGAGAGTTCCAATTTGTGGCGCACTTGCAGCTCACTCGGGCTCGGGCGCACTCGTGGCTCGTTTCTTCATACTGCCGTATCTACTCGGAACGATCCTTTCTTTTGCCTCCTAAAAGTCACATGATTCTGTATATTACAATTTTGAGCTAATCCAAAACTCGCCAAATTTCAGTTTATATGTATGTGAAAATAGCCTTTGCATCCTTGAAATTCACATGGGTTATATATCATTGAACAATTCGAAACTTAGACCAAAAATTCACCCGATACATGCTTGACGATGACGTGTCTGCTATTGGGCTGTACATCCTGTGATACATTAGGGCACGAAGATTACTGTGTAATTTAATGTCAAGAGTCTGTGAAGTATGCTTGCCAACCGAAGTCACATTTTGAAATGATGTATATTTTTCAACTATTTTTCTTTCAATTTTCACTGTTTTGTACTGCCATCGTGTGCTAAGTTGTATTTTTTTGGACCACATCGGAAAATGAGCCAGTTGACAGTTGCAAGTGCGCATGTTCGCAACTAAGTCCGGCCTCGTATTCCGGGGGAAAAACACAATTTTTGAACTGTCACCAAGACTAGTCCATTCTATTCTTCACTTTTAGTGTGGATGAGTGTGTGGTGTACCCAGATGACTTTCAGCACCATATCATTAAATACACTGCAACTGTCAACAAGGCCTATGAATTACTCTTTGTTAATAGATGCTTGTACTGCATTGTTTGAGATATTGCTGAATCATTGCAATGAACACTATATAGTATTCAACGAAAGAGCGGGAAGAATGGGGGGGTGGTAGGGTGTGGGGAGGGCTTCTGTGATGACACATGAACAACTTTGTATGGTTCCATAGTTTCTTTCGGTTCATATCAATAAATGTTAAAAATCACTAATTGTGTCTCTTTTGTTCACTTCTTGCAATGCCAGTTCTCATTTGGGAGGACCCAGTCAATCGGTTATAATACAGATGGTCCCCGGTCCAGTCATACCAAGACTTTAAATGGCACCCACTGCAAAGGATTACAAAAAAAAATAGTATGAATGTGCTACACTGAGATATGTTGGCCATTGGTAGTATGAGGGGTGGTAACACACTCGCGGCTTGGTGCTGAGGAGCCCAGAGCCATGCCTACCCTTCATTTCCCTTCGACCGTCTGACCCAATTTGGGTCATGTGTCCAATTCCCCACATTTTTGACCCCAATTAAAGGTCGAATTCTTGACCCAATGTTTGGGTCATCCTTTCTGACCCAATTTTTTGGGTCATGTTGACCCCAATGAGGTAGGTTCCCTCCTGACATTTTTTTGGGTCAAATAATACCCTAATTTGGGTCATTTGTGACCCAGGAGTTTTTAGAGTGTGGTTAACTTTACTCTCAACCTCTCCAAGAATTTACGCAAAATTCGGTCTATGTACACTGCATAGCCGATAATGGACGGTGTCACAGGGTCATATATATGATGGGAGGGCGGCTCAAAAAATCGAACATAGTTGTGAGGGGGTATATAGAACAGTAGTGTATCCGTGCTAGGCGTTGTGCAGCATTTTTTCATAGCGGATCTCGCAAAACGGTGGAGGTGAAATAAGTTGTCCACGAACTCCACAATTATACAGTCTTTCCTTCCATTCAAGTGGTCACGAAAGTCACAGCAGGTGTTGATATTACACTCAACAAATATGCTGGTGAAATCACCCAGTTGAATGAGTGGATTCTGTCTTCAAAATGACCCACGACAATAGAGTCCATCCAGTTGTATTGGAGTAGATGTACACTGGCAGGTCTCATCGCTTGGAACGACTGCTAAGTGATAACACTCACCGTACATAGGTGGCAAAAACCCTCATCCGGTTTCATTTCACCCATGAGAGAGTCAGGAATCCAGTCGAGTGAAATTACTAAAAACCGCCTTTGGGGAATTCCGTCTCCAAAACCGACACACAAATGGTACAGGAACTCATCGAAAGATTCAAATTTACTCATTGATTTATTCCTTCCATGAAACGGACGGAAGTGAGTGGATAACACAAATGTTGCAGGTTCTTCATGTGAGTGTCATAACACATAGGAACACGAGTTCAATAACGCACTAGGTTCCTCGAGAATGATATTACAAACCGTAACGAGTTGAAATAACATAACTTATATAGGCATATGCAGGGTTGCCGTCCCAGCAAACACGAAACTCTCCGAAACTGCTCGTTATATGTGTCTGAAAAATATTTTATGTTGAGTAACATAAATGTTACAGAAACGTTTCCATGTTTAGAAACATTTTTATTTTATTTCAAATTCATAAATAACAGCAGACCTACGAAACAAAACGATAATATAATAAACTTTGACAATACACTGCAAAAAATTTGTATTCTTACGGTAAAATACCGGCAGCCAGGATTCCGGTCGCATACTGTAATTTCACCGCCCACTGTAAGAGAACCTCGGAACGTTCTTTAACAGGTAGAGCAAAACAGCACGACAAGATGAGACACCGTATTTTCACGGTTATATACTGGAAGCCGGGGTTCTGGTCAAGTAATCGTAGATAATCTACAGACCAACGTGGAAGTAGAGTCATGCGTAATCTCATGGATTACACGAGGAAAACTCAATGCGTATCGTTAACCCACCTTCTGATACGGAAGTGGCTTGGAACGATACGTCATTACCCATGTTAACAATTGATCATTGGTTCTGTTTGTTGTGATATGTACATACTCACTACCATTTTAAAACGTGTTCAACGAGTATGGCCCTTCAATATTACACATTACAAAAGTTCAGTTAAAATTGATCGCGGTATGCCATTGCTTACATCGTTGTTAATACATACACAACCGTACGTCGTCATTGGTGGCCTAATCACCATATGATTTGATATAACAATTGCTAGCCTCATAAAACTGCACTGCTTGCTGTATTCTGTTTGGTTAAAAAAGAAACACGGTATCGGTTTGATACCGTGTTTCTGTGCTGAAAATTTACCGTTAATTCACAGTTTCTGCCGATTACGGTCAATAAACGTAATTTAACGTTTTCAGGTGTATGTTAAACTAACGAACAATGTAATTTTACAGATAAAAAGCTGTATTCTATTAAAACGGTTCCAAACCGTTTTGCTACATCATGTTTTTGCCGTTAATTCACGGTTATTTTCAACAGTGTAGTCAGACAGAAACCTAATGTTGATCAATATAAATCTGTCTTTCTGGGAATCTTTAGAAAGACCAGTTTAAAACATGATATAGACCAGATACCACTTTTTATGAACCAAATAAATTAGTTACAAATGGTCCTGTATATGGGCCAGAATTTTATGGATCAGATGGAAAGTCATATGGGTCATAAATGAACCTGTTCTATCTGCGAACGTCCGGCTTCATATGGCTATGTATGATTGAATCTGGACCAAAATGTAATTGTTGTATGAGTCGGATGAATCGGCCGTTCGTGGTATTTCATATAGGCCAGTTAACCGTTGACATGTGTTTTATGAACTGGTTATTTGAAAATGGATATTTCATTAGCCTATATCTGGCTTTTTTCTTCAGTATATGGTCATATCTGGAGAACTAGGAATGGTTCTATGGGCCATAGTTTGATTGGTCATTCAACAGTCTCTACATGGGCCAGATAAAACTCGACATGGGTTATTCAGGATATAATTTCATATTCTGCTATAGCTGTAGCTCGCCATTTTTTTAAATGTCATATTCGGTTGTATCCGGATAATTACCAAATCTCCATATGGGCCAGAAATTTGGTTGTTCAAAAATAATAATATGAATAAGATAAACCTCATATAACCAGACAATTCTGTCATTTATTATTCTTTAATGATTGATACAGACTCGATGGAATAATAATTTAGAATTATCAATATGGACTATGTTTAGTCACTGTTCATGTGGCCATATATGAATTTGTATGACATATACGGCATGCCATATCTGGGTTCATTTTTCGATTTTATATCAGGGTCATATGTGGGATTTTTCCAGTGAGGCTGCTGGAATGAAAATATGCAATGCATGCTGGGTACCTTTTACAGTCTTGAAATACGTATTATACAAATGATATTGGAGGCGGAAGAATATTTCCACCGCATGT